>JAECUM010000402.1:0-190526 GCA_016617855.1 Megalonaias nervosa | reverse complement strand
TGGCAGCCAGAGAGAGAGAGAGAGAGAGAGAGAGAGAGAGAGAGAGAGAGAGAGAGAGAGATGAGATGAGATGCCAATGATCCCTAACGGTGAGCGTTTTAGACCACTCGGCCACTTGGGTCCCCCTGATGCCTTTGTAATGGGTTCAAGGCAAAATGTAAGAAATGTAAGATTGTGGTTTGATATTTTTCCTTCATGATTCTTTTGTGAAAGAAAGTTATCTGAAAATTCCTCCACCAAAGTACACAACAATATGTGATGAATGTGACGTTATGGAACATTAACTGACACTGAAACGCTTAGGAGAAAGGAAGGGGGGCTGGATTGTGAGAAAGTGTTACCTATTTACTGTTATGCAAGAAATACACGAAACATACAAGAAGCAGAGGATTATAGAAGCTAATATGTAGCAAATTTTAGCAGGGGAAATAACTATGGGATTCAAGCATCAATATATATCTTACTTGTGTATATATCAGGTGTTTCATCAACCAAAATGGAATATTCTTTCGGATAATTATATCATAGACACATGAATTCAGAACTGTCAATATGTAATTAAAAAAATAGAATTGAAACCAAAGACGACGAGAGTGAAATATTGCATGAAACACAATTCACACTAAATGAAACATTGTAGTTTTCTTTTACGTTTATAACTGGATACAAATCTGAGGATATGTTCAAAGAATGAATCAACACTAAATTCTGTTGAATAATATAATTAGTGGTTGTATTAGCCGCTTGGGACACAAACGAGGATTAACATTTACCCATAGGTTAACATACAGGAGTCTTTTGGGTGACAAACTGGAAATACAGTTAAATTTGTGCATAGGTTTAATATGGGAATGGTATTGTATGGACAAGATAACATTGTCACAAGTAGACAATCTTATTAAAATCAGATCTTGACTATCCTACATGAATATGACAGCGACCGCTTAGGTATGGACAAGATAACATTGTCACAAGTAGACAATCTTATTAAAATCAGATCTTGACTATCCTACATGAATATGACAGCGACCGCTTAGGGGTCAAGTCCTGGTGACCAATGTTATTACCGTAATTATATCAGCCAATCAGATGAAGTCTTATAACTTCGCGTTTGAGAGACTGAGCAATATGGCCGAAGAGGATCAATGTGTGCCGAACGATTTGATACTCTTTTAAATTTCTTAAAGCTGCTTTTCGAAGGTCATCAGAACAGGGCACTGAAGCTGTCGCTGACAGATCTTCCCGCAGGACAGTAGAGATCTGATTTTTAATCAGATTAACAAGTAGCTGACCTGAGCTGGGGTTCATAGTAACATTATTAGACTTGACCTCAAATGCGCCTCTATAGGTACGTATGGTAATTCCTGTGCTGATTTTGTCCGTAGGTTTCACATGGGAATGATACTATAGGGACAATCGTATTTATAGGAACAAAATCCAAAACACTTTTTTTTATTGCTTTCCAAAACTTGTAAGGGTCCACGGGAATTAAAGAAGAGGGAAAATGAGTCGAAAGTGTTAGCTGCGAAGAGTCGAAAATATATGGGGTTCTACTAGAATATAGCGCGGGTAATAGCTATATCCTAACCAACACATTATACACACTATCCAAAACGCCTTCTGTGGTGTCTAACGTGCCCACACCTACTAGCAGACGAAAGAAGCATGATTTAAAAGGGATGAAATGACATCAACATACAATCCCGCATACCACATATACTAACTAACACACCAAAGAAACGTAGTGTGTAGTGTCTAAGAATGCATGCCAACCATAAGAAAAAAGGGTACGATAAAATAAAAGGGATGAAACCACAAAACATAATATCCAACATCACCACCTATACTAACTAACATCCAAAACACACTACCCAAAATGTATTTTCCCGATGATTGAATGGTTTGCATGTGTAAGTGCATGTTAATGTAATTATCCATAGTATAAAAATCAAGAAAAAGAAATATGTACTGTTTCTTTGATATATACTGATTTTTGCATCAGAATGTAAAGTTTACAACACATCACAATTTGTTTCTTGTTCCAAAGTCTGTCTCATGGTTTGAGTTTCTTCAGTGGCATGTGTTCATCATCTTCTGTTGTTTCTTCAAGGGGACTTGAATTCTAGCATTTACTGACAAGGATGGGTTCTTCTTCTCTTTCTGAAAACCGCTTATCTTGCTCCTGTCCCTTGAGCTACTTATGTTTTTTTTTTTCTCTCAGGAAACTCTGACGACCATTGTCCCTGTTCCTGACAATGATAACAGGTATATTTACCTCGGTCTCTCTTCTTTTCTCCTAACTTTCATTTCTTTTGACGTTGTGGACATTACGGAACCCAATGCCCTTTCTCCTGACATATATAGCAAGTATCTTGACTTTTATCTCGTGAGGAGAAGTAGTCGGCAGTTTTCTATAAAGTACACTATCGAATGATTGATTGATTGATTGATTGTATTTTTACGGTGCACCAGCATTGTTAGGCTATTTAGCGCCATACAAAAGATTATATGTATGATCATTTAAAAATGATAAATGGTTTCATATCGATCAGCGATATCAAAACCAAAACAGTTGAAAGCAAAACGATAAGATGGCAAGGATAATTTATAATGCTTCCCGATCAACGGGGAATGTAAATGGTGTATGTTAATGAAGAGAGATGAAAAGTTATTGAAAATAAGGGACGGTATATACATTACATAAAAATGCTCAGGGTGATTGCATAAAAGTTACAGCTTAGAAGAATGTTTACTTCTTTCAGGAATTCTATAATACAAGTCACGTTTATTGTATCAAAGAGGTCCTTCATGTCATGCACATTGTAGTACTGATCGCGCGTATGTTGTAGGTCAAAACATTATCATAAATGTGCGTAACAGTGAATGCTTCATTGCAAGAAACGCACTCTGGTGGGGCTTCGCCTTTTAGCACGTGGGAGTGGGTTATATAAGTATGACAAATTCTAATTCTTGCAATGACTACCTCCTCCCTACGGATGGTTATGTAGGAAGAAGTCCATTCTCTTAGGGTTGAATTGATGGCGTGAAGTTTATTATTCACTGAATCATTCCATGATGCCTGCTACTTGTGATGTAAAGACTCTTTGATACTGGGTTTAAAATTAGTATACGGTATTATAAACTCAGATGGTTCTTGGGATAGGGCCATTTAGCAGCGCGATCTGCTTTTTCACTACCTTTAATACCAATATGGCTAGGTAACTAACAGTATACTATTGTGGGAGGTACTCAGCTCAGTATTTTTGACGAGAATATTGGTTAATAATGGGTTTCCCAGTTCTCTGTTGTGTAGTGACATAAGTACTGATAGTGAGTCCGAGAAGATGATGTTGTTTAAAATACGTTTGCTTTCGATATATTGCAGAGCAAGGTATATTGCCCTGATTTCAGCTGAAAAAATTGATGTACCATTTGGTAAGCGAACTTGTGTGTTTTCCACTAACGAAGGCTGCAGCAGCCTTTTTCCTCATCCTTTGATCCATCAGTATAAATTCTTGTGTAGTTTTTAAATTGGTGAAGGGTTCATGATAAGAGTTGTGGAAGATGGAAGGGTGTGTCTCAGATTTTTTTCCATCATGTGGCGTAAAAAGTACTTTTGATTGTTTAAGTAGCCAGGGAGGTGTTTCGGAGATGGACGTTTTCTGCATTTTAGAAAGATCAATTTTGGTACTGTCAAGGCCTGATGATATTCTAATGCCAAAGGAAGGTATGGCGTTTGGTTTATTTTCTTATAAGTTTTTGTATTTGGGGTTAAAAAACAGCCGAAAAAGCAGGGTTCGGAGGGTTAGATCTTAATTTGAGAGCATACTGTTAGGAAAGTATTTCTCTACGATGTGATAAAGGTGGTTCGTTCGCTTCAGCGAGAAGGCTTTCACAAGGGGATGTCTTAAATGCTCCATGAGCGAGTCTTATTCTTTGATGATGAATTGGGTCAAGCATCTTCAAATATGGCTTCCTAGCTGAACCATACACAACGCAACCATAGTCCAGTTTGGGGCGAATAAACATTCTATATAAATTGAAGATGACTTTTCTATCAGCACCCCAGTCAGTGTGAGCTACTACTTTAAGTAGATCTAGATATTTCAAGCATTTAGCTTTCAAGTTCTTTAGGTGTGGAATAAACGTCAGTTTTCTGTCGAAGATAATACCTATAAACTTTGTTTCCTCAACAACTGGAATAGGTGTTCCGTCCAGTGTGAGTTTAAGTTCATCATGATGTCTTCGTAACTGACAGAAATGCATACATACCGTTTTTGATTTCGAGAATTTGAAACCGTTAGTACTGGCCCAATTTTGAATCTTGTTGATATTTTGTTGTAGTTGTCTTTCAATTGTATGCATGTGCTTTGATCGATAACATATTAGAAAATCCTCAACGAGGAGGAATCCACAACAGGATACAAACATTTGGTGATGCTATTGATTTTGATGAAAAGCGTCACAGATAAAATACTGCCCTGGGGCACACCCATTTCTTGCTCGTGCATATCAGAGAGGGTGGATCCCACTCGTACCTTGAATTCTCTGTCTGAGAGAAACTTTGATATGAAAGAGGGCAGACGGCCTCTTAGACCCAGATCGTGCAAGTCATTTAGTATCCCGTAGTTCCATGTCGTGCGATAGGCCTTTTCTAAATCAAAGAAAACCTCTGCTAAATGATACTTCTTGATAAATGCATCGTGAATAAATGTTTCCAGTCTAACCAGATGATTATTGGTGCTACGGCCATAACGAAAGTCATTTTGGAAAAGAGATATTAAATTCTTGGTTTCCAAGTACAATACAAGTCGAGAATTGATCATTCGTTCCATTGTTTTGCACACACAGCTCGTCAGTGCAATGTGTCGATGTTTAGTAGCATCTGCGCTATATTTACCTGGTTTGGGAACTGGTATTACTGTTGCTTCTTACCAGATCTTAGGTATATTACCAGTAATCCATAAATCATTGAAGATTTTCAAAAGAGATGTTAATGATGATTCTGGGAGGTGTTTCAAAAACTGGTAATGTATTTCGTTAGGCCCGGCGGATGTATCATGGGCCTTGTCTAAAGCATCCGTTAGTTCCAATAGTGAGAACAATTGGTTATAACTTTCCGAGTTGTTGGATGTGAATTTTAAACGTGACTTTTCTTTTTGAGTTTTTCATCTTCGGAAGGTTTCTGAATAATTAGATGATGAGGAAGTTTTCGAGAAACTGTCAGCAAGAATATTTGCTATGTCACGTTTTGAACGAAAATTGTTATTGTTCAGTTTCAGATGTCAGAGAGAATTGTGTTTTCTCTTTCCATTTATTTTGCGGATAGTGTCCCAAACTTTCTTAATAAAGGAACGAGTGTCTAAAAAAGAAACATATTTCTTCCATGATGGTCGTTTGCTTTCTTTGATCGTGCAGCGAGCTTTGGCCCGGAGAATACGGTATTTACTTAAATTTTCGGGCGTCGGACGATTGTTAAATTTTCTCAATGCTTCTCGGCATTTTCTAATGGCTTCTTTACATTCTTTAGTGACCCAAGGTTTTTGAGTTCTTTTACAGTTCGGTGAGGACTTGGGAATTGGTTCTTCTGCAATCTCGAGTAAAATAGCAGTAAAATGCTGAATTGGGTCATTAACGTTAAAAAGGGTATCCTCATTCAGCCTAGTTTTACAGGGTGCTTCAAACTCAGCCCAGTCAGCCTTCTTTATATTCCATCGTGGAATTACGTCATCAATTCTAGAGTTAATATTTTCAAGGGAGACTGGAAAGTGATCACTGCTGTGAAGGTCATCAGCGACCTTTCAGTCATAGTCTAAAAGCAGCGAAGGAGAATAAATTGTCAAATCGATACACGTATATGTACCCGTTCCTGGGTGTAAGTACCTCGGAGATCTGGTGTTATATAGACACAAATCGTGTCTAGAAATGAAGTTTTCTACTTTGTGGCCTCTGTCACTTGTGCGATTTCATCCCCATAAAATGTTATGGGCGTTAAAATCACCGAGTAATACAAATGGAGTGGGAATTTGTTGAACAAGGTTGTCTAATTCATTTGGTAATAGGTTGGTGTTTGGTGGTATGTAAATAGAACAAAAGGTAATCACTCGGTGTAGTGTGACACTAGTAGTAGACTAATAGGCAGATCCTAAACCAAGTGCGGATTCTAGACCGGAAACTCCACCCCCTTCAAAATAAATATATTCTGACATTTTTTTCACAACCTCAGAGACCCCCTCTCCTAAATTTTTATATCAAAAAACCACCCTCCTCCAAATTTCAGTAGACTAATAGGCAGATCCTAAACCAAATGCGAGAATTCTCCTATAAAACTTTCTATTTTGTAATTTTATTAAGTAGTCATTTTTAGCTCAAAATAAGACTAAAAATATTTTATTGGAGTGGCCAGAAATTTTTTTTCGATCTTGGAGAGGAGACCCCACCCCACTTTAAGGCGGCGGATCCTAAACCAAAAGCAGATTCTGGACCAGAGACCCCCCCCCTCCCGAGGATTTATCGGAGAAAGAATAAACCTTTTATTGAACAATGAAATATTATATAATATGGGTTATTATCCATCACCAGACATGTTGGATTTGATCTAACAAACAAATTTTGTAAGAGATTTGATTCAATAAAATCAGCCTCAAGCTATACTGGTATAAAACCTAAAATAATAAGTAATTGTATCAAAAATGTTGGATATCATATACCACCAAAATATGGGTCAGTAACTGAAAATGACGAACGAATAAGAGGTTGGTCAGATGATTTGATGACATTTATTGACAATATAGTTGATATTTTATTTGATAATGATATTTCTAAAGCTATACAAAATTAAACATCTACTGTTGTAACCATATTTTATGATAATCTTTTTCATACCTGCTGACTCTCATTGGCAGAATATCCGTTAACATACTATCAATAATACGAAACTCGCGTATTAAATCATCCATATATTATTTTACACCTCGCAAGTAAGATCGTATTTGACCAAGTAATTTTTTATAAGTGATAATTGCTATCTTACAAGCATTTTTTTTCGTCTCAAGCTTGGGTTCGATCTTCTTACGTGCCGTTGAAAGACAGACACCGATACCAGAAATAATTAACAAAAACGGATTTAATAATGCTCCACTTGAGATTATACCAGAGCTAGTCATTAACAATGGCAAATATGATATTACTCGAAGTATTCTACGGTAGTATTTATAACATTCTTTTACACAACAAAGGTTTTTATGATAAAATTTATAATATTGCACTAATGCTTCAACATCTTGTTTTGGAATTTCTTCTGATATGTGATTGAAATCGATGATATGTTTTTTCATTATACAATATTTTATGTAATATTAAAAACTCTAGCACCAACAATCGAATCGAGAAACTCGCGGAATTTATTATTTTTAGGATCAGCTAAAAACTGTTTATTTGTCATAAACATCTGACGAAGTATCATCATATCGTTCATCTGTTAGTACATATTGTTTCTTTAACCAAGCATATGAATCAAAACTATTTCCTACTTCACTCTCGTACAAATCTGTTTTATTTACCAAATTACTGTAATCGATTTCTGTTTCATCAATATACCCTAATACTAAACTCAACTGATCTAACGTGAAATTTCTGAGAACAAGATGTTGTCTGATAATTGCATATGCGACTACGAAATTTGCTAACATTAATTTTTTAAGCTTATCTAGTTCAATTGTAAGAAGACCAACAGCAGAAGCTACTTTTAACATTAATTTTTCATATGCTTTTGTGAGTATTGTTTCAATTTCGTTGTAATAATTTCGTAGTGACAATTGTCTAGAGTACTGGATTGATGGGAATGGAACATCGTCTTCTTCACTTATATCATAATAAGAATCAGACTTTACTTCCAACTTTGTTTGATTGACTTCTTCAAAAAACTTTTCTCGCTCATCATCACTAAGATTACTAATTTCATAGTCTAAACTTTTGATTATCTTCAGAGACTTATTAACAATAATCGGATCAAATTCTGGGTCTTTTTTACGTATCATTGGCAAAATTGCTTTTGCGTACACTTTGATAATTAACTCTGCGTCTGACGTCATAGTAACGATTTTAACCAAAGTTTCTTTGTCATGGTAGTACATACCGAGATGTTTAAATATACCTCGTTTTGAAAAACTATTATATAAATCTCTACTTCTTTTTATTCTCATTTTTTTATTTTCCGCTAGTTTCTCAAGACGAGTATGATTTTCGTTTATTTGTCTTTCTTCTAGTGTTCTTCCACTATAAACTCGTGTCTTTATAAAGTCTGATTTTATTATCAAATCTATGTTATGCCAATCAAGCTCGAGTAATATTTTTTTAAATATAATTTCAACTTGTTTTTGTTCTCCTAGACAATCATCAGGATGACAGTATCTGCTTATAATATGAAAGTTTTCTATTGCTTTTTTCAGTTGTGGTCCTCCCATATACATGACGCGAATAAAATTAGCAATATAATCTAGCAATGTTGTATTGTTTAATGATTCGATGTAAATATTTTTCATACCTTGGAGCAATTTTGCTATTTCATTAACAGCTCCAACATCTATTTTAGGGTTAAAAATATTATCATAAAATTCTCTTGCAATGGTTATAATTGATGGTTCTGACATTATTTTATAGCATTAGATTAAATTTGTTCCTCGAGTGTATATATTTGAAATACTGTTAGTCCTGGAAATGGATGCTCAGCAGCTAAAACATTAACTCGAAAATATAAGTACTTGTTAACGGTGTTTTCTCTCGGGATTTTGTAAAATATTGTGTTGTTGAAATGTAAGTGTTTGTTGTACTATATAATTTTGCCCAATTAATATCATCATTTGATCCTTCCAATTGCCAATTATAAATTCGACCAACACTAGAGTTTGATCGGCCTCGCAAATGAAATTGCCAAATAGCAACTGCAGTAGGACATTTAATTTTAATCCAAAAATGTCCAACTTCTCCGTTGGTAGTCCACTCATGTCTATCAGAGAAAGCGTAATAAGGATAATTTTCGAGATAATATGTTGATGCGCTTACCTCAAACCCGGCTCGGTTGTCAGTTGCTTTATAAAGTGTTGGAATATATCCAACATTGTTTTTAGTTCGTTTTATACCACTAGACAGACTATCAACGTATACTTTATTTGTCAGATCATTAGGGCTAACTGGAACATATGTCGTAGTTATTTTTTTGTCTCTCATGTTTATATTACCTGACATTGGTCCACCAGATTTTTTAAAGTATGGGGCAAGTTCTTCTTTTAACTGGCCATAACTAACAGCATCAGTATCATTAGCTGGTGGTGAGGTTGTCGGTAATCCAGTTATTTTTGAGTTATTGCTCATTGTAAGGTTACCTGTCATTGTGTTGCCGGCTTTGTTAAGTTTATTATCGTCAACAGATTTTAGTTGTGCATAACTTACAGCTTGTGTTTAAGTTTTCTGGCGGATATGCAGTCTCTAAATTTATAATTTTTTTTTCTTGACATGTTGATATTACCTATAACTGTTCCACCAATTTTATCAAGTTTGTTATCATCCACATACCTCAACTGTGCATAACTTACCGCTTGTGTATAATTTAAGTTTGCTGGTGGATACCTGGTCTCCAAATTTTTTTTCTTCTGACATATCTAAGTTGCCGCTTAAAGTTCCGCCGGCCTTGTCTAACTTGTTGTCGTCAACTGATTTAAGTTGTGCATAACTAACAGCTTGTGTAAGGTCAACTCTCGGTGGCGGATACGCTGTTTCTAAACCTAGTACTCTTTGATTTGACATAGATTGGTTTCCCGTCATCGTATCACCAATTTTTTTCAGGTAACCTGATAAATCAACCTTACCGTTTGTTATTGTTGTACTTACAGCTGATGAATCTCCTACTATTGTTCCAAATTTTGTATAATAGCTCATTATTTATTTAATATGACATAAAATTGTCAACATTAGTCAGTTTAATATAACATAAAATTATATAACAAGCGATGGCAAAATCGTCGATATTAAACTTTGATACAGAGCGGTTGGTGAAACAAACATAACAATGAACTTCCAGATTGTCATTATCTTATTGTTGGACGAACTGGATCGGGAAAAACAAATTTGCTTATGAATTTACTTCTTGGTGATAATTTTAACTACGATCGAGTTTATATTTTACAATTAATCCACAGCCGATAAGTACGAGCTACTAAGCGAATATAATGACAAACTTCGTGATGATCTTGATTCTGGTGAAGAATTTTTTTTATTATCAAACAACCAGAAGATCTTGTTCCAGTTAATCAACTTGATTCAGATGAACATAAGATAGTAGTTTTTGACGATATTCCGCTAAAGAATGTAGAAATGAACAAAATAAGATCGTATTTTTCACTGTCGCGAAATAAGAAATGTAATTCTGTTTATTTAGCTCAAGGTTTTTATAATGTTGACAGATTTATTCGGCGAAATACTGGTTGTTTTATATTATTTCCGGGACTGGATAATGTTGACGTTAGAAATATTGCAAACGAGCAATGTGGCGACGTAACAAAAGATAAATTTATCGAACTTTATCATAAAGCGACAGCGGATAAATATAACTTTTTCTTATTTGATAAACTAACACGTGATCCAGCAAAACTGTTTCGTTGTTGTATTGACAGTTACTTGCAGTAAGTTTTTGTTTTCGATAGAAAATTATGTATAATTTTCTCAATTTTATAAAATTTATATATAATAATTATGGATAAGCGAGCAAAATACAGAAAACATATAGAAGATCTAAAAAAAACTTGCTCAATCTCAAGCAGAATTTAAGCAGCGAGTACAACAAGCACGACGTGGACAAATAACTGCTGCAGAAACAACAGCTACGATTCTCAAACCAGTTACTGAAGCACTACTTGGAAAACAACCTGAAACTAAACCGCTGTCAGAAGAAGAACTTAAGCGACTACAGGAAAAAGGTTTGGTTGGATTAGTTAAGGAACAACAAGAAGCAGCTGCCGCGAAAATTGTTGCCAGATCTGATGAGGAAAAAAGAAAATTGGCTGAGGCTCTTGTAGCAAATATTCCTGATCCTGTTGCTAGACAAAATGAATTAAATCGACTGATTAATAATCCAAATTTATTTGAAAGAAGATTAGCAGAATTAACTTCACATGAAATTAGAAGTTTATTTGGAAAATTATCAGAAAGATTAGAAGATATTGAAAAAGAACAAAAAGATATTGGTGAGAGAACGATAAAGTTTTTAGATGTTGATGAACAAAGACGATTTTATAAGAAAAAAGCAAATGAAAAAATATCAGATGGTGAATATCGTGAATTTCTGACAGAAAATGATATAAATAATATTGATAATATAAAAACTTGGTCGAAAGAAAGAGATGATAAACTTATTAATGATTTAAATAAAATTATACTTTCTGGTAACGAGTCTAATGCTAAATTAGATGAAGCTACAAAAAATAATGAAATGATGTTACTATCTTATAAAATTAAGCAAGGTGTTATTGCTGATTATTTTATAAAATAGCTTGATGATAATAGAACTAAAGGGTTTGGTAAGGGTTGGAATTTTTTAAGGAAATTCAAAATAAATGATGAAAATCGAGTGAAAGAATATAGAAAAGAAGAAGCTGGGATACCAAAAGGCATAACATTTTTAGGAGAGATTGAACAGCCACTAGTTATATCCCCAGGAAAAATAAAAACTTCCGAGGAAACTGAAAAAATAAAAGAAATGGTAAAAGATAAAATAGAAGACTCAGATTATGATACTTTTATGAAAAAATATTATTAAAGCTGTTGATAATATTGATAAATGGTCACAGGGTGAATATAATACTTTAATTGTTATATTAGATAAAAAAAATTGACGATGGTAAACAAGCTTTAGATGAAATTGATAAAGCTGAAGAAAAAGATTTCTCAGAACTTTACAAAAAAGCCCGAAATGGTGTTATTGCTGGTGTTTTTAAAAATGCTGCAAAAAAATATAGAACTGGAAAATTCAGAACTGAAGGACGAAATTTTAGATATGTATTTAATGGTTATGATAATAACCGTCGCTTAAATAAAGCTAAAGAAAAAACTGGAACTGGTGTAAAAATATTTACATCAGTAACCGAAATGATAGGCAGATTAATGCTGTTGATATCGTGAAAGGAAGATGGAAATGTTGGCGCTGAAATTGATAATGAAATTATTGACATACTTGATCATTTAAGATCGGAAAATTTATTAACATCCGACGAATACGAAACTTTACACCTTGATTTGATATAAATCAAGGCGATTTAATTTTTATAAATGTTAATTTTGCACAATGATTTAATATAAACCAGAACGATTTAAAATGACAATTTTATATAAATATATATTACTAGACTCTAGTACAGCCGCGAAAGATAGCGCAAATTTTTCAGTAAATTATATTCCGCCAATACAACTTGATACCGAAAAACAGTATGAAATTGGACTAATTTCATGCACGTGCTGGTATTCCATGGCTAACGTAAAAGCTGGAGTAAACGATAAATTCGATATTACTTTAACTCCAGCTACAAGACCTACATGGAAATCAGTTAAAATTCCGCAAGGAGCCTACAACGTAACTGATTTAAATAAGACGATACGCAAATTAATAACGAAAAATGGAGGAGTTTCAGACAATTTTGAACTGGTACCGAATTATAACACGTTACTCTCTAGAATAACATTAAAAAATAATTTGATAATAGATTTTTCATCATCAAGAAGCATAGCGTCACTGATTGCATTTACTCACAAACAATACGGATCAACCACAGAACAAACTATAACGTATGACGGTGAACTGCCGGTAAATATAACTGACGTAAACACAATATTATTAAATTGCTCTATTGCTTCTGGATCTTACTCAGCCCAGGGCAGTAAAGGGCAAACAATATATAGTTTTTCGCCAGAAGTTCCACCAGGATCGCTCATGCAAATTAGTCCACGGCAAGTTATTTGTTATCCGCTAAATGTTGAAAATCAAATAACAACAATAAATATGCAGTTGACAGATCAATCTGGACGACAGCTGGATCTGAATAACGAGGTTGTTACTTACTATTTACACCTACGCATGCAATAGCTTCGCTATCGACTTCGTGATTGGCAATAAAAATTATACAACCTCAGATATAATGAAACAGAGAAAAAAAATTTACAGAAGAAAAATAGTTGGTGGATTTTTTGGAAATATATTTACTAAAATTATTGAAAATGCTCCGGGAATCGCGCGTAAAGTTGCACCAATTGCACTTGCCACAGGTAAAGCTTTTGCAACTGGAACTTCATCTGCCGCTGGAACTGCGGTGGGACAAAAAATAGCGATAAAATAAAAGGCGCACCGTCTTCATCTGAGATCAAACAAGTTATATCAGAAATCGCTCCAACAAAAGAAACTCAACGTGCTATGATAACAACAACAAAAATACTTTTATCGCCAAAGGGCGAGCAGATCATACAAAAATTAATATCTAAAGTAACAGCACCACAATAAAATTTTATATAATGTAATAAATAAAAAATGTCTGTTAAAAATTATCTCGATTTAGCAGAAACTTATGACATCGATGACATTGTAACAGAATTTGAGTATGTTGAGTATCTCAATGAAAATTCTAATGAACCAAATAAAGCTGGTGTTAGAACATTTAATATTCGAGACGAAGATGTGTTTCTACTTCCACACAAAGCAATATTGGAAGTTCGCGGCCAGATTATGGCAGTGGCCAATCCACCTGTTGCAATTGGAGCAGGCACAGAAATAGCTCTTATAAATAACGGCTGGTGCTTATTCAAAAGTGCTCGATATCAACTGGCCAATCAAACTGTTGAGGATATTTCAAGTCACCTGCAAGTTGCAAGTACAATCTTAAATATTATTTCGTTTTCCGACGATTACTCCAGATCAACTGCAACTAATATGATGTCGTTTAAGGATACTGGGGCTGGAACTGTATCTGGAGAATTTATTTCAAAAGGAGTATTAGAAGATGGAGCTGATGCCGCTGCAGATCTTGTAATTGTAAGAAATTTTCTCATTGCTAATGCTAACAATTTTGGTATAACCGCACCAGCTGCAGCCGCTAACGTAGACGCTACAAGAATCTCACTTACTGTTGCTTGTAATAATTTGGGTATAACACCACCAGGAGCAGCTGCGGACGCCGTTGAAATGTTAAATTTAATTAACGGGGCAATTGGCGTAAGAAATATACGTTACAATGAAGGTTTTGCTAAGAGAAAGACACTTGCAGAAGGATCACATCAAATTACAATGATGCTGCCATTAAGTACAATATTTGGCTTTTGTCGCGATTACAATAAAGTATTTCGTGGAGTTAAACATACACTTATTTTAGATCGAGCAGAACAAAACGACTGCCTGTTTAGGTTAGGCGGAGCTGATGTACAGTTTATCATAAACAAACTTGCGCTGTGGATGCCGCGAATAACACCATCAATCACTAAAATGTCAGAATTAAATGATGTGCTGCAAAAACATACAAACAGAATTTATTTTCAGCAACATAAAATATATCAAACAGCAGTTCCAAATACTACTGACTACACATGGCGAGTCACAACAACATCAAGAAAACAACTGCCGAGGCAATTATTTGTTGTATTTCAACGGCAAGCGCAACGTGGTGACCAACAACAAAATAATGCAATATTTGATAACGCTGATGTTAGACGAATATATGCTAGACTAAATTCAAAGCAATATCCGGAGCGAGCGATAGAATGTAATTTTGCAGATGTCGATAATAAAAATATTACTCGACCTTACATCTATCTGCTCGACGCAGTGCAAAAATGTCAGGATGTTGAAGACGGATCTCAGATATCAGTAGAGGAATTTCGTACACTTTATCCAATATTTTATTTTGATGTTAGTAAACATAGCGAGCGAGCAGTTGATTCGACAGCTGATATTGAAATTACTTGGACACTCGGAGCAGTTCCAGTAGCGCAGTTGTACGTGTACGCGTTGGTGATCAGCGACAGATTTATTACGATTGATTCTGTTGGAGGTAAAATGACAGTACAAGTTTAATCTTTAACTTTAATATAAGATGACAAAATATATTGTAAAAGAAATATATTTGACTGATGGTCAAGTCAAGTTAAAAAAATTAGCAGCTGCTGTTGCAAAGCAGAGGCAGGTATCATTAAAAATCAACCCTGACATTTCCAAGGGTATTTTCACAAAATTAATGTCAACCAAAAAACAAGTAAACAGGTACAATCGTAAAAAACCTTTTGTTTTAAATTTAAGTGCCGCACAAATAACAGCGATGGCAAAACAAGGTGGTTTCTTCGGTCCGGCATTTGCAGTAATAGCCAGAACGTTTTTACCCCAAATTTTGCCGGTGTTGGGTACATTAGGACTAGCAGCAGCGTCTTGAGCAATATCTGGCGCAACGAAAAAAGCAGTTGAAGGTCATGGCTTAAAGAAACTTTTAGTTTAATTTTATATAACTGATAAATATAATGGCTAAACTAAAAACAACAACGAGAAAAAAGACCGCGACGTCGAAGAGCAACCAAAGGGGGATTTCTTCCTTTACTTATGGCGGGATTAGCGGGAAGTATTCTTCCGGGCCTACTAGGAATCGGACGTGGACTAACATTGCCGGAAACACGCCCCCCCCCCCCGGTAAGTAACTTTGATATACTTAATAAGCTAAAACAAGTAAAAAATTTCCACGGAGTTTATTCCAAAGATGAACTCAACACCGAAGGTGTCACAGATGTTGGTTCCTGCGTGATAAATATACAAGATTTCAATGACGGATCTGGTACACATTGGGTAGCAGTTTATGATAACAATTATTTGGACTCATTTGGACTTCCACCAAGTGACGCGATAAAAAAAATAATATATAAACAAAAAATATAAAATAATATATTATTCGTCTAATCAAATTCAACCTATTGGAACTTTTGCTTGTGGATATTATTGTATAATGTTCATTAAACAAATGTCTCAATCCTTTGGATTGGAGCCTAAAATAAATTTTTTAAAATTTATTTACAATTTGACAAGCAACCTTCTCACGCCAATGTGCAATAAATTTTTGTAAAGCTATCTAAAGCTTGCAAAAATTATTTATAATTTTGCTAATTTTATCTAAACTTGTGCATAATGTCAACATATTGTCTTAAATGTAAAACTAAAACAGAAAATATTAATGAAACAACAGAAAAAACAAAGAACAACAGGATGATGCTAAAAAGTATTTGTGCAGTCTGCGGAAAAAGAAAAAGTATGTTTTTAAAGAAATCGTTGGGAGCTGGTTGCCCTGACAATGTCAGGGACGTTATTTTAGTAGACGACTGAAAACAAATATTTAATCAGTAGATGACTGAAAACAAATATTTAATATGTGGACGACTGAAAACAATTATTGTAAAAGTTATTTTAATAGAATGATATGTAAGTGTGATTCTGACAGAGATCTCTGTCTTGAGCAAAATAAAATTGTCACATACTGTCAACAATGTAACAACAGAGACATAATAGGAACAGGGATAGATATACATAAAATAATTGGCAAATTGCCGAAACCAAAAGGCGGCTGGACATTGCCGGGCCATAAATACACTGGACCTTATAATCCTCTTGATAAACAACTAGATGAAAATGATAATCCGCTGCCAGGACAAGAGCCTTACAATCAAGTTGATGAGATAGCAATGCGCCATGATATCTGCTATCGTGATATAGAACATCCTGATAACGTTCGTGTAGAGAACTCAAAATCAGACTGCGATAAAGTAATGTTAGACGAACTTCGTGATATGGAGCCTATAAATATGCGAGAACGTATTGGTAGAAAGTTGGTGCAGGGTTTTATTGGAGCAAAATATAAATTGGGACTCGGAAAGGAATTGTATGATGATCTTGCAACTGAATTATTTAAACCTAAAACAAAAAGTTTACACGACGTAAAGTTGTCGCAAATGCCGTTGATGACATCTGGGCAATAGATTTAGTTGATGTGTCAAATCTTGCTCAGTTTAACGATAATAAGAAATACTTGTTTAACGTTGTAGATGTTTTTAGTAAATATGCTTTTAGTGTTCCAGTTTCAGACAAGTCAGGAACGTCAATAACAGATAGGCTGAAACAGATAATAACAACTACAGAAAGAAAACCAAACAGAATCTGGACTGATCACGGAGCAGAATTTTTTAATAAAATATTTGATCGGTTTTTGCTCCAAAATAATATCAAAAAGTATGTTACAGGAAACGAATGTAAAAGCGTTGTCGTCGAGCGATTTAATCGCACGCTAAACGAAAAAATACACAAATATTTCACAGCTAAAAATACAAATAAATATATTGACAATTTACAAAACATTGTTGATGAATACAATAACACGAAACACCGAACCACTAAACTGTCACCAAATGACGCAATTAAAAATCCAATATTAGCAAATAAAAACATGTATCGCAGACATAAATTTAAAGTGGGTGATAAAGTTAGAATTTCTCTGACGAAAAAAACATTTGAGAAAGGATTTATCCCAAACTGGAGCGAAGAAGTATTTGTTGTTGATAAAGTACTTTTAACAATACCTGTAACATACGCGCTGAAGGATTTATTGGATGAGTCTATAACTGGTAGTTTTTACGAGCACGAACTCCAGAAAACTTCCCAAGACGTATTTGTTATTGAAAAAGTTATCCGAAAACGCGGCAACAAAAGTTTAGTTATATGGAGAGGATATAGTGATAAATTTAATAGCTGGGTACCAACTCGGTCAATACAAACTTAGAATTTTCCCAATTTTATGCAATAATATTATTATAAATTTGTTCGTATCTTACAAGTACAGATTTTACATTTGATAGTTTTACATAACGAAATTAAATGTAATTTTCTTTCATTATCAACTGGCATCAAATTGAATATTTTAGCAAAAATAAAATCGTATTTTATGCTCCTTTGATGGCCAGTTTTTTTTAGATTTAAAAACGGTTTGATAAGCTGCCAAAATATTTGTTGTTCGGCAGCAGTAAAATTAAATTTTATTATCTTTTTAGCAATGTGATACTTAACATTATATCGTCCAGTTGTCGGCCTGCTGTAATTTTTTGTGTCAGCGACAGCAACGCTGCTGTCATCTTCATCGTCATTGTTGTCGTACAGAATATCATCTTCGCTATAACTAGAAAATTTGTCTGCGACTTTATCGTTAGTGATTGGTAAAATTACTGGTAATTGTTACTGGTAATTTTGTGGCGATATAATCTTCCAAATATATTTCAGCAAGTCTTTTCATCAAGTTCATATTATAATAATAATAATTTATAATAATAATGGCCAGCGAAACGAAATCTCCTGATGTAAAATATCATCAAAAAGTTAATATATTAAATTATAAGGAACTAGCTGAGGCTATTAGAAAATGTTTGTCAGGTTATAATGCTTATTCTGTTGACGTTATTGTAATGCAGGGCGAAAATGATAGGATATTACTAACAACAGCAGAAAAAAATAAACTTAACGATAGTGCTTTTATAACATTAAAATTTGATCGCGATGATGTTTTCATGTTTGCCCACAGCTGTCTTACTAAGACCGAGCTAAGAAACATCATTGATCGTCATATTTGAAACTAAATCTATCAAATGTTGACTTTGATGCTGCTGATTTAGTTTTACCGTCAGCTACAAATTTTACTGCACGAGAATCAATTTTATGATATTTTGCGGCAGATGTTATTGATCTAAATTTCATTTCTTCTCCAGTCTCAATATTTACTGAAATAATTGATTTTGGATTTTTAAAATTAGATCCATCAGAATTAGCTCCACGTCGGGTGTTTTCTTGTTGTGTAACTAGATCTAAATTTTCAATCCCATTATCTGTCTTTATAGTGTTAATATGGTCGATAACTAAATTATCTGGAATAGCACCATTAAAAATTTCATAAACAAACCTATGCGATAGATAACAAACATGCTCAGTTTTAGTTCCACGTATCATCACCATCAAATATCCGCTGTTTTGCATGAAACCAACAACTTTTTTGTTTTTCTATTTCGTATAATTCCTGTGTCATTTGCCTCATATAAATCAAATACCGGATGAGGTTGAAACTCATTTTGTAAACCTAAATTTTCAATATTATCATCAGTAACTGATCCATTTACTCTATAGACTCTTCGTCCAACTGGGATATCATCGCAGAAGAAAGTATAAACAAAATCTTTTCTAAACATTTCAGTCATATCTGTATTATCACCTTTTACTGAAATTATCATTCCAGCTGGTGTTGGTCTACCAATAGATTTTTTAGATTTTATGTTAATAACCGAACCTAATGCATTTCCAGCATATAAGTTATACTTCGGATGAACATGATATGCTTCTTACTCTTCCGTTGTCAGTCTCATATATCTCAAAATTTCTGTCATTATACTATAAGGATTTTATATCTCTAATTGATTTTTTCGATTACATGTAATTAAATATAAAAATACTATATCTAATACAATGTTAAAATTGCGTGATATTGCTAAAAAGAGCATTATCAAAGCAGAAACAAATTGCTACAGCATTCTCAGGTTACGACAACAGTTACAAATTTGATAATCAAAATGTTTTAGCAAATTTTAACTCTACAAATTTATATCATCTTTTACAACCTGTTATAGCTCAAGAACTTGCAGCTCACAAAAGTATCAAACTAATAGTACAATATCATACGATTTTATCAAAATTACATGTAATCGAAAAAGATATACTTGATATAATTTTTGAAAATACAAGTTTCGACAGCGAAATTTCCGAACCATATCTAACAGCTAAATCACGAAAAATATTAACTGGAACAAATATTACCACAGTCGCCGCTGAAATACACCAAGAAATAAATAAAAAATTGGAGGAATTTACTTCATCTGGGTCAGGTTGGAAATTTGAAATGATAAAGGAAGTTTTAATTCACACGGCAAAATATAACATACTTCGAGGTAGTTCTTACGTTGATCTTCCAAAAAATATTAAAAACAAAAAATGTTGTATAAATGTTAAAAACAACGACGATCAATGTTTTCGTTGGTCAATTTTGTCTGCGAAACATCCTCAGAGTGACCATAATGATAGAATTGAAAAGTATTTGCCATACAAAGAGGAACTAGATTTTAACGGGATAACTTTTCCAGTGTCAGAAAATCAGATACCAAAGTTTGAAAAACAAAACAATATTTCAGTAAATGTTTTCGGACTAGATGAACGAGAAAATGTTTACCCAAGGTATATTTCAGAGACTGCTACACAAAAGACAATAAATTTATTATTTTATCGAGGACATTACGTTTGGATAAAAAACTTTAACGGCTTAGTTGGCGGACAGTATAATAAAAATAAAAAGAAGAAATATTTCTGTTACAGATGTTTGCAAGGTTTTTCTAAGAATGAGAAACTACAGGAACATCTTAAATACTGTATCAACGTTCAAAGAATAACAATGCCAAGTGAAAACGAAAAAGTCTTGAAATTTAAAAATTACGATCATAAGCTAAATATACCTTTCGTTTATGCGGATTTCGAGTGTTTACTCGTTGCAGTGGCTGGCGCTGAAAATAATCCTAATAAATCAAGTACAAGAAAAATACAGCAACATGTTCCTTGCGGAGTAGCTTATAAAATAGTTTGTTGCGTCGATGATAAGTTTTCATGTCCGGTTAAGTTATACAGATGTAAAGATAGTGAATCTGAAAGTCCGGCAGTATGGTTACTAAAAAATCTTATAGATGATGTTAATAAATTTCTAACAAATTATTTAAGACAGCTCCAATGAAAATAACATCTGAGCAACAACTTGGATTTTATGAAGCGGTTGATTGTCCTATTTGCGAAAAATCTTTAGTAGACCCCAAAGGAGTCCAAGATAAAGTGCGCGATCACTGTCATCTAACTGGCCAGTATCGTGGAGCCGCTCATAATAATTGTAATTTAAAATTTCATGCACCAAAGTTTATACCTGTCGTTTTGCATAACTTTCGCGGCTATGATAGTCATATCATTGTAGAAGCTTTTGACAACGAGGAAATTAAATCTAAACTAAAACTAAATAATAAGATAAAATGTATACCAAATAATTTTGAAAAATATATGTCAGTTACTCTCGGACAATTACGTTTTAATGACAGCCTGCAATTTACATTAGCTTCATTAGAAGATCTTGTAGACAATGCTGTAAAAGCTGGTAGCGAGTTTTATTACCTAAACAGTTGTTTTGGAGATAAATTTAATCTACTGACAAGAAAGGGAGTGTTTCCATATGAGCATCTCCGTGACTGGAGCAGATTTGATGAAACGTCTCTGCCCGGCAAAGATAAATTTTACTCGCAGCTCAAAAATGAAGATATTACAGACGACGAATACAAATATGCACAAGATGTTTGGAGTAAATTTAGTTGTCAAACATTTGGTGATTATCATGGTTTATATTTAAAAACAGATGTATTACTACTAGCAGATGTTTTTGAAAGTTTTCGTCGAGTAAGCTACAGCAATTATGGACTAGATCCTTGTTGGTATTATTCTGCTCCAGGATTGTCTTGGGACGCTCTACTAAAACAAGTAAGATAGAATTGGATCTTTTGACAGATGTCGATATGTTTAATTTTATTGAAAAAGTTATCAGAGGCGGAATTAGTGTTATAACAAAAAAATATGCAGTAGCCAATAATAAATATCTAAAAAATTATGATAAAAATCTCCCATCTAATCATATTATTTATCTAGATTGTGTCAATTTGTATGGTTGGGCCATGTCAGAGCCAATGCCCTGCGGTGGGTTTCATTGGATAACTCCAGATCAATTTCTTAAAGAAACTGAAAAAGATTTACCAGAAAATGTCAGTTATTTTGTTGAAGTCGATCTAGATTACCCTAATTCGTTACATGATCTACACAACGACTACCCATTTTGTGCAGAGTCTATGATGATAGATTACAGTTTACTATCACCTGAACAACGAGCTATGACAACAGCAAAAAATTCGATCGTTAATAAGTTAATTCCAAATTTGTTAAATAAAAGAAATTACGTTATACATTACAAAAATTTAAAACAAGCAGTAGATGCTGGACTAATTCTGAGAAAACTTCATCGTGTGTTAAAATTTAATCAGTCGAGGTGGATGTCAAATTATATTGACTTAAATACCAAAAGTCGTGCTGTGGCTAAGACTGACTTTGAGAAAAACTTTTTTAAGTTAATGAATAACTCAGTTTTTGGAAAGACAATGGAGAACATTAGAAAACGAGCAAATATTGAAATTGTTAATGATGTAAATCGCAGAAATAAAATAGTTAATGATGACGGTTTTGTCATTATGAAAATATTTAATGAAAATCTTGTTGTAATACAACGACGAAAGACACATTTAAAGTTAAATAAACCTACTTATGTTGGTGCAGCTGTACTTGATATATCAAAGTGGCTGATGTACGACTTTCACTATAATTTTACTAAAAAGCAGTGGCCAGATATGGAGTTGCTATTTACTGACACAGACTCGCTAGTTTATAATATAAAATGTGAAGATGTCTATGAGGATATTTATAAACGCCGTGATCTATTTGATTTATCAGATTATCCTACTAGTAGTGGATTTAATGATAATACGAATAAAAAAGTTATTGGTAAAATGAAAGATGCGTTTATGTTTGTGCCAGTGAGAGAGTTTGTTGGACTTCGAAGTAAAATGTACGCCGTAATCCTCGACGATAATAAACTGACAAAGAAAGCGAAAGGAATTCCACGTGGTTATGTAAAGAAATGTATGAAATTTAACGATTTTAAATCAGCACTAAACAATAATGTCAGTTTTATTAAGACAAATGTCATTAGAACGAATCTTCGTAAGCTTGAAACTGATACGATTTTTAAACGTGGACTTAGCAATTTTGACGATAAAAGATATTGTACAGACGGAATTAATATTTTAGCACTTGGTCATTATAGAAGAGAGATAATACCGTTCCAGCTTGTTTAAAAATCGTATCTGGATTGTCGAACATAGATTGGTTCGAATGCATTTTATGTCTGTATTAATTTTCAGACTATCTGTAATAAAGCGCTACTGCTGATTTCCGGGTTTATTAGTGATTTCTAGGTGTATTAGTCTGTCTGTCTGTTTCTAAAACTGTACTGAAACAGAATTCCCTGAATCTTTACAGGTTTGGTAAAACCCACCTATTGATTTTCAGACCTGCCTATAATGTAAACAGCGCTGTATTACACGTGAAGGATGATACTGACCATGAAAATATCTCTGCCTATCATGTAAACGGCCCTGTCGTTTTTTCTGTATAAATACACAGTCGCTTCGTTTTTCTGTACAATATATTTTAGATTTCGCTATTGAACACACACAAACACACATACACACATATATATATTTTCAGAATCATTTACACAGGTAACTGGTAAGTATATAGTAATTTCTCGAATATATACATGTAACCGAATTTCATAGCTCAATGCAGGAATGTTGGATTCTCGTACTGAAGGTCTGTGGTTCGATGTCGGTGCATCATATGTCGGTGGGTATGGTTCTGGATTACCAATTTTTATAAAAGATGGGGGGCTCCGCCCCAAGGTTTCATGTAATCTCTCATCACGTTGAACAACGTGGTGAGTGCGTTTTGTACTTACCCCGGGGTTTAATTTGGTGGGGGGTTATATGAAACCGCAATGCCTAGACAGTCCTCTGAATCTCTAAAGTTTCGTTTCGTTTAGTGATTCGCTTGGGGATGTGTCTATGCAAGGAGCCCTCTAAAATAATCAGGTCGAATGTGTGAGTACCTCATAAAGAAACATTCAGAAAGAATGTTGCCAAAAAGAAAACTTTGTGGGGTGCTAATAACGGTCACAAGAAAGACATCATCATGCAAAAGACCTCTCAAAGGAACCACAGGCAATTAATGGTAACGATACTACTGATTATTTTTTATATTTAGTATATTTACTGTAGTATATATAATACTGTAGTATAATTTTTTATATTTTTATTGTAGACTTAAACTTTAAAAAATAACAATAGAAAATAGTAAATATATTGACGGGTCCTGGATCAGAGATACAACTCCCCCAATCCACTTTTGGTTTAGGATCCGCCGCCTTAGAGTGGGGTGGGGTCTCCTCTCCAAGATCGAAAAAAATTTCTGGCCACTCCAATAAAATATTTTTAGTCTTATTTTGAGCTAAAAATAACTACTTAATAAAATTACAAAATAGAAAGTTTTATAGGAGAATTCTCGCATTTGGTTTAGGATCTGCCTATTAGTCTACTGAAATTTGGAGGATGGTGGTTTTTTTATATAAAATTTAGGAGAGGGGGTCTCTGAGGTTGTGAAAAAAATGTCAGAATATATTTATTTTGAAGGGGGTGGGGTCTCCGGTCTAGAATCCGCACTTGGTTTAGGATTTGCCTATTAGTCTACTACTACACTGACATAAATGGCTTGCAAATTCGCGCGTAGTCTGGAGGTGGAAACACTCCATCATAAAGTGATTAACAGTGAATGGTTCATTGCAAGAAATGCACTCTGGTGGGTCCTCGCCTTTTAGTATGTGGAAATGGGTTATATTAGTATAACCAATTCTAATTCTTGCAATGACTACCTCCTCCCTACGGATGCTTCTGTAGGAAGGAATCTATTCTCCTAGGGTTGGCTTGATGGCATGAAGTTTGTTATTCACTGAATCATTCCATAATGCCTGCCACTTCTGATGTAAAGAATCTTTGATACTAGGTTTAAAATCAGTATACGGTATTTTAAAATCAGATTTTTCTTGGGATAGGGCCATTTTAGCAGCGCGATCTGCTTTTTCATTACCTTTAATACCAATATGGCTGGGTAACCAACAGTATTCTATATTGTGAGAGGTACTCAGCTCAGTATTTTTGACGAGAATATTGGTTAATAATGGGTTCTCCAGTTTTCTATTGTGTAGTGACTGAAGTACTGATAGTGAGTCGGAGAAAATGATACTGTTAAAATACGTTTCTTTTCGATATACTGCAGATTTCGGCTGAAAAATTGATGTACCATTTGCTAAGCGAACTTTTGTTGTGCGTTTTCTACTAACGAAGGCTGCAGCAGCCTTTTCCTCATCCTTTGATCCATCATTATAAATTCTTGTGTAGTTTTTATATTGGGTGAAGAGTTCATGATAGGAGTTGTGAAGATGGAAGGGTTTGTCTCAGATTTTTTCTATTGGGCAGCGTAGAAAGTACTTTTGGTTGTTTAAGTAGCCAGGGAGGTGTTTCGGAGATGGATGTTTTCTGAATTTAAGAAAGATCAATGTTGGTACTGTCAAGGCCTGATGATATTCTAATGCCAAAGGAAGGTATGCCGTGTGGTTTACTTTTGTATAAAGTTTTGTATCTGGGGCTGAAAAACAACCGAAAAAGCAGGGTTTAGAGGATTTGATCTTAATTGGAGAGCATACTGTGCGCAATGCATTTCTCTACGATGTGATAAAGGTGGTTCTTTGTTTCTTTTCTTTTCGCTACTAATACCACTAGGGCAGCCCAAGGGCTTACTGACGGTTTTATAAGTCCCTTTCATTTCATGTCGTCCAACTATATGTGAATCTCCTGTCGGAGACTGAACGGTAATCTTTTAGGCGGGACTCGAATCGGCGCGGCATTCCTTGTCTTGACAGAGTGCTCGATAAAACTTGTTCTGCCGAAGTCGTCATCATCTTTAGCAAACACCGAGCAAAATTCACTTAACTGTTTACTTAGGGCGGCTGCCTGATCAGGCGTCAAATGAATGCTTGATCTCTCAAATAACTCGGACAAATATGAAGGTAGATTGCTGTTCGAATCCTGACTGGAACGGTTGACATTTTGTGTCGATAGGGCTGCGCTGGCGACAGCACAACAAGCACCAGTCTGCAAGTTTACCACCTCTTTAGTCGTATTTAACAGCCGTATTGGCACTGTTCCTTCTATCGTCCTAACTACTGCTCGCGCGATGAAGATTTTCGTTTCACGTCTAAAGAATGATAAGCTCTAGTACTACCTCGGTAGCTAGCTTCCCACAACCAACATTCGCCATCCAATCTCGCGTGATAACGTCCCTCTTTTCCGGGACCATGATGTTTTCAGAGAAGTTGATACGATGACAGCCCAAAGACCCTTCAAAGTAGCACGGGAGGTTTAGTTCCTGCATTTGCAGTGTACACTGTGTAATACTAATATCGCTCTGATGCAGACGAAAAATCTAACCCAAGAATTCCATCAGGCCTAATGTCAGTTATAACGAAAACATGTCGTTTTGACGCCTTTCCAACCAATAAAAGATTCAGCCTGACCATAAGTCTCAATTTTGTCACTGAAAGCACCGATAAGTTGGCTATCCACAGTGCTGAGTTTTGGCTTTCGATGACTAAGTGCCTCATACCGCCGCTTGCTATTGATAGAAACAGTGCACCTGTGTCTGCTAGCAGAGCGAGCTCTATTCCACAAAAAAGACATTGTGTGTATAATCTCGGTTCTTCGTTTAGACAACGTACAGGATTAGGATTCTCTGTACTTCCCATCTTCTTAGAGTATCCCTAACGCTGGTCTCTCCTTTTCCACTGTTCATTGTCTTTGTTTAAGAGCTTGATGCATTCCCTGCAGTAATGACACCAACCATTGCAATTCCACAACTGGACCTCTGGTCGCCTTATATCACGCTGCTTACATTTTGTCTGGCGCCAACGACCTATTCTTTCCTGATCTTCGTTCAATTTCTTATTTTGTTTCATTAATTGTTCTACCTTTGCTTCTAGCTGTACAATCACAGATATATGGTCTGTACTCTCCTCACACGTATCTTCAGACGCTTCATAATCTCTATAAGCAGAATTTATTGGCTTTTGCCTTACACCAGCGCGCAAGAAAACCTCCCATTCAACCCCTACTGTTGATGGCTTCTTGCAAGCTGCTAGGGCGATGATGCCAAATTTCAATTTTCAGGTTTTCGTCCTGGACTGCCCCGAAGAAATAGTCTTTTGCAAGCCTATCGCGAATATCAGGTGGGCAACCACGATATGGCAGCGAAGCTAGTCTTTGTATCGTTTGGCATAATTCAGGGACCGTTTCCCCTCTTCTCCTGAAACAGTTTCGTAACTGTGCCTTGTGGTACTCCTCTTGGTTGCGAGGCGCAAAGCGAGCTTCCAAGAAAATTTTCAACTTCTCGAAGTCGACTTGACCGGGCTGGACATGGAGATCTGTTAAGACTTGGAAGGCATCTTTCCTTAAACATGCAGCCAAGCGCAACCCATTTTCAGTTTCGTTCCAATCATTAATCATTGCGCAGTGTTCGAAATGTGTCATATAGTCGATAAAAGGCTGAGAACCAACGCAAATGTCTGCTTTAACTGTCGGCTTCATTCGAGTTCGAGCCAGAGAAGAACTTAATTCTATTTTTCCATTGTCGACTCCCTTGTTCACCTGCAAGCCTGGCGTCTCTCTTCCATCTTTTATCTCACTGCGGCTCTCGACCGAACTTTCTCTTAACAAATGGTCCATGGTTGTCCTAATTTTTCTAACTTCTCTGTAATGAGGGTGTCTATAATCTTGACCAGACTATCAGTAGGCGAACTAATCGCTCTCTTGGGAACTGGATACGAGATTCGATTGCAACTGTCCAACATCACGTTTTCAGGCGCACCCTCCTTTATGGTTTCGAATCTCAAATCTTCAGACCTGGGAACGAATGCACGTGTATTGCCATCAAATTGATCGTCCGCGCACGGCGTCGATGTCACAAGGAACTAAACATCACTATGTCCACAAGTTTTCTCTGCCTCGCATCAATAGGCGACAATGGCGACAAGAGTCGCCAATGAACAGACTGTGGTAAGGGTACATAGATTAAAGAGTAATGTGTACCTCTACCTGTAGCCATTATAATAATTTATAATAATTTCCCCCTTCAGTATTCCCTACTTGCCCGTCGCGACGTACAATGATTATTACTTTGTAAGAAATTGTTGCCAGTTATCGATTGCTATTCAAATCGGGTGCAAACAAATGTAGAGGTATTTGTTGTTATTATTGTTGTTGTAGTTGTTGTTAGTCTTGTTGCCAAATCTGTTACAGAATTTCAATAAACTTAGTATTAAACTTAACTTATCCAAAGCAGGTGCAAACAGATGTAAAGGTATTGTTGTGCTTGTTACTGTTGTTATTATTCGTATTGCCAGATCTGTTATGGGATTTTAATACATTTAATATTAAACGTATCAACTTATTAGATAGAACTGGTGGAGAGAGGTGTGTACGTTGTCAAAGCGAGTTTGATTGTTAATGGTGACTATTAATGTGCAAGCCTGTTGTTGTTATAGGGTTTAACGCCATTTTTCAGCACAAGATAGGCTATACGTGGCGGCCAGTATAAATGGTGGAGGAAGAACCCTGAAAAACCCCGGAAAGAACCACCGACCCAAGAAAAGCTACTGGCAAGCTTTCTCACATACCCACATTTGCCGAGCCCGAGACTCGAACCCACGCAGACAAAGGTGAGATGCCAGTGATCCGTAACGGTGAGCACTGTAGACCACTTGGCCACTCGGGGCCCCAATGTGGAAGCCTGAATAGAGTTTCAGTTACGTAGATTTAATAAATAAAGTCTCAGGTTTTCAAATTACTATCAACGGAGCAGGTTAGTCAAAACCGTTATTATGGGATTTTAATAAAATAAAATAGTGGGGTGAATGCTGACCTTGCTCAAATCTCTATTTATAGAAGCTTAATAGAGTTGGGGGGGGGGGGATAGGACGTTGTAAAATACTTTTTGTTTCTTTTAAACGGTTCTTCTCTAGTTAATTTAAGATTATACAACCAAGTTGATGAACCTGGCATGCAGAGGATTTCACGGTCAAATTATTCTGATAATTTTAGTTCCTCTAAAATTAGTAGGTCGTTGAAAAATCAATAGTTTTTTTATTTGCTCGAGGTACCACGTGTAGAAAATATAACACGCTCTTCATTAATCGACACCTGTCGAATCCCAGCGCCCTCTAAACCATGTACTCTTTTTGTATCATAGCCGCATTACATTTTAGATAAAATACTTAGCCGTGACTGAACATATGTAAACAATATGCAACCAAATTACAAGTCATAACCAAACTAAACATTTTTCTTAAGAGAAAACGAATATATCTACTTTCGCACATTAAATGTCGCTAGACCAAAATGAAATTTTTAAAAGCCCCCTATCAGTATTATTATTATTATTTAAATTTTATATGACACGTCTGTCTTTCTAGTTGCAAACGAATAGTCAGTACTAAACATAATCAAACCAAATCACTTACAACTATCACAGAACAAATGAAACATCCCATCGCTGCTACCCGAAATGAATTTCCTGTAACAATCCGAGGGGTTTTACAAGGACAGCAGACTGTTAAGTTTACTCGATCTGCTTTTATGTATGCTAATATTCCACAGTTTTAAAAAAAGAAAATTATTTAAACAATTAGGGTGAGGAGAATAATACCAGTACCAGTCTACTATTACAACAACAACAACAACAACAACAACAACAAATACTACTACTACTACTACCATCGAATGAGCGTTTTCAATTTCAACTAAAGATAGATTGCTGAAGTACTTTTATCTGTTTCTTCCACAGAATAATGAATTTGGTCCAAGGCATGCATTCAAGGAAATCTCCGTCCATAATTATTCTTCTCTCAAAGTGATGTGTTAGTACTTTGGGTTCCTGATAGTAGTAGATGAATACTTGAATATAAAAAAAAACTAGATATAACATCACAAAAAGGATCAGTCTGTGTAATAAAGATTTGAAGTAAATTTCCTCAAAAATGATACATAGAGTAGTAGTCCTAAACCAAACCGAGAATTCTCCTATAAAACTTTCTATTTTGTAATTTTATTAAGTAGTCATTTTCAGCTCAAAATAAGACTAAAAATATTTTATTGGAGTGGCCAGAATTTTTTTTTCGATCTTGGAGAGGAGACCCCACCCCTTCAAAATAAATATATTCTGACATTTTTTTTTTCACCACCTCAGAGACCCCTCTCCTAAAAAAACCCCACCCTCATCCAAATTTTCAGTAAACTAAGAGGCGGATCCTGAACCAAACCTATTTTGTAATTTTATTAAGGAGTAATTTTTAACTTAAAATAAGACTAAAAGAATGGCCAGAAATTTTGTTGATACCCCACCCCTTTCAATTTTGTCGGAGAAAGATATTACCAAACATTTGCTACTGTTGTAACCATATTTTATGATAATCTTTTTCATACCTGCTGACTCTCATTGGTAGAATATCTGTTAACTTACTGTCAATAATACGAAACTCGCGTATTAAATCGTCCATATCATGTTTTACACCTCATAAGTAAGATCGTATCTGATCAAGTAATTTTTTGTAAGCTATACTAGCTGTTTTGTAGGCACTTTTTTTAGTCACAAGTCGAGGTTCAATTTTTTTTACACGCTGTTGCAAGAGAAACACCAACGCCTGATATTATCAACAAAAACGGATTTAATGATACTCCACTTGAAATTATACCAGAGCTAGTCATTAGCAGTGGTAAATACGATATTATCCGAAGTACTTTGCTATAGTATTTATAACATTCTTTTACACACCAGAGGTTTTTATGATAAAATTTGTAATATTTTACTAGTGCGTCAACATCTTGTTTTGGAATTTCTTCTGAAATGTGATTAAAATCGATGATATGTTTTTTCATTATACAATATTTTATGCAAAGTTAAAAACTCTAGCGCCAGCAATCGAATCAAGAATCTCACGGAACTTATTATTGTTAGGATCAGCTATAAAAATTCTGTATTTGTCATAAACATCTGACGAAGTATCATTATATCGTTTATCTGTTAGTACCTCATTTTTCTTTAACCAAGCGTATGAGTCAAAAGTATTTCCTACTTCATGTTCATACAAATCTGTTTCATTCACCAGATTACTGTAATCGCTTTCTGTTTCATCACATACCCTAATTCCAAGCTTATATGATTTAACGTGAAATTTTTTAGAACAAGATGTTGTCTGATAATTGCATATGCGACTATAAAATTTGCTAACATTAATTTTTTGAGTGATTTTAGTCCAAGAAGGGTGATCCGAGTAAAAGTATTTACTTTAAGCCATAATTTTTCATATGGTTTTGTGAACATTTTCTCGACCTCATTGTAATAATTTCGTAAAGACAATATTCTGGAGCGTCGGAGTGATGGAAGTGGAACATAATGTTCTTCACCTATGTCGTAATAAGAACCAATCCCTACACCAAATGTTGTTCGATTGACTTCCTCAAAAAACTTTTCTCGCTCAATATCACCAAGATCATTAATTTCATCGTCAAAATCTTTGATTATCGCTAGAGATGTGTGAACAATAATCGGATCAAATTCTTGGTTATTTTTAAGTATCATTGGTAAAATTGCGTTTGAGTACACTTTAATAAGTAACTCCGTGTCTGGTGTCATGTTAACAATATTAACTAGTGTTTCTTTGTCGTGGTAGTACATGCCAAGATACTTAAAAATTTCTCGTTTTGAAAAACTATTATATATTTTTTTGTTTCTTTTTATTCCTATTATTCTAGATTCCGCTAACTTGTCAAGACGATAATGATTTTCATTTATTCGTCTTTTTTCCTCCGCTTTTCCACCATGTGCTTCTGTTAATGATATGTTCGATCGTATTATCAAATCTATATTTTTTAAATTAGACTCGAGCAATATTTTTTTCAACAGTATTTCAACTTGTTTTTGTTCTTCTAGACAATTATCAGAATGACAGTATCTGCTTATAATATCAAAGTTTTCTATTACTTTTATTAGTTGCGGTCCTCGCATATGCATAACACGAACAAAATTTTTTTCTTCTTCTGACACTGGAGAGTTTATCATTGGAATTGTAAAAATTTTTGTTGTATTTATCACACGTGCCGCTAGTGATATATTCCCAACATCTTTTTGAGGGTTAAAGATATTGTCATAAAATTCCCTCGCAACGGTTATAATTGGTGGTTCTGACATTATTTTATAGCATTAGATTAAATTTGTTCCTCGAGTGTATATATTTGAAATGCTGTCAGTCCTGGAACGGATGCTCAGCAGCAAAAACATGAACTCGAAAATATAAGTACTTGTTAACAGTGTTTTCTGTCAGGATTGTAAAATATTGTGTTGTTGAAATGTAAGTGTCTGTTGTGCTATAAAATGTTACCCAATTAATATCGTCATTTGATCCTTCCAATCGCCAATTATAAATTCGACCAACACTAGAGTTTAATCGGCTTCGCAAATGAAATTGCCAAATAGCAACTGCATTGGGACATTTAATTTTGATCCAAAAATTTTCAACTTCTCCGTTGGTCGTCCACTCATGTCTATCAGAGAAAGCGTAATAAGGATAATTTTCGGGATAATATGCTGATGCTCTTACCTCAAACCCAATTCGATTGTCAGTTGCTTTGTAAAGTATTGGAATATATCCAACATTGTTTTTAGTTCGTTTTATACCACTAAACAGACTATCAACATATGCTTTATTTGTCAGATCAGTAGGACTAACTGGAACATAAGTCGTAGTTATTTTTTTGTCTCTCATGTTTATATTAACTGACATTTGTCCACCAGATTTTTTAAAATATGGGGCAAGTTCTTCTTTCAACTGACCATAACTAACAGCATCAGCATCATTAGCTGGTGGTGAGGTTGTCGGTAATCCAGTTATTTTTTAATTTAACATAAACAGGTTACCTGTCATTGTGTTGCCGGCTTTGTTAAGTTTATTATCATCAACTGATTTTAGTTGTGCATAACTTACCGCTTGTGTTTGATTTAAGTTTTCTGGCGGATATGCAGTCTCTAAATTTATAATTTTTTTTTCTTGACATGTTGATATTACCTATAACCGTTCCACCGATTTTATCAAGTTTGTTATCATCCACATACCTCAACTGTGCATAACTTACCGCTTGTGTATAATTTAAGTTTGCTGGTGGATACCTGGTCTCCAAATTTGTTATATTTTTTTCTGACATATCTAAGTTGCTGCCTAAAGTTCCTCCTGTCAATGATAGTTTATTATTATCAACAGATTTTAGTTGTGCATAACTAATAGCTTGTGTATCAACAACATTTATCGGTGGATACGCTGTTTCTAAACCTAGTACTCTTTGATTTGATATAAACAGGTTTCCTGTCATTGTGTTACCGGATATTTTCAGGTAACCCGATAAATCAATCTTGCTGTTTGTTATTGTTGTACTTTCAGCCAATGAATTTCCTGTTAATGTTCCAAATTTTGTATAGTAGCTCATTATTTATTGTCCTACATAAAACTGTCAACATTAGTCAGTTTAATATAACATAAAATTATATAACAAACAATGGCAAAATCGTCGATATTAAACTTTGATACAGAGCGGTTGGTGAAACATAAACACAACAGCGAACTTCCAGATTGTCATTATCTTATTGTTGGGCGAACTGGATCGGGAAAAACAAATTTGCTTATGAATTTACTGTTAGGCGATAATTTTAACTACGATCGAGTTTATATTTATACAATTAATCCGCAACAAGATAAGTACGAGCTACTAAGCGAATATAATGACAAACTTCGTGATGATCTTGATGCTGGCGAAGATTTTTTTATAATCAAACAACCAGAAGATCTTGTTCCAGTTAATCAACTTGATTCAGATGAACATAAGATAGTAGTTTTTGACGATATTCCGCTAAACAATGTAGAGATGAACAAAATAAGATCGTATTTTTCACTGTCGCGAAATAAGAAATGTAATTCTGTTTATTTAGCTCAAGGTTTTTATAATGTTGACAGATTTATTCGGCGAAATACTGGTTGTTTTATATTATTTCCGGGACTGGACAATGTTGATGTTAGAAATATTGCAAACGAGCAATGCGGTGATGTGACAAGAGATAAATTTATTGAATTATATCATGAAGCTACAAAAGATAAATATAACTTTTGCTTATTTGATAAACTAACACGTGATCCAACTAAAATGTTTCGCTGTTATATTGACATTTACTTGCAGTAAGTTTTTGTTTTCGATAGAAAATTATTTATAATTTTCCCAATTTTATAAAATTTATATATAATAATTATGGATAAACGAGCAAAATATAGAAAACGTATAGAAGATCTAAAAAAACTTGTTCAATCTCAAGCAGCATTTAAGCAAAAAGTACAGCAAGCACGACGTGGACAAATAACTGCTGCAGAAACAACAGCTACGATTCTCAAACCAGTTACTGAAGCACTACTTGGAAAACAACCTGAAAGTAAACCACTATCAGAAGAGGAACTTAAGCAACTACAGGAAAAAGGTTTGGTTGGAATTGTTAAAGAACAATAAGAAGCAGCTGCTGCAAAAATTGTTGCCAGATCTGATGAGGAAAAAAGAAAATTGGCTGAGGCTCTTGTAGCAAATATTCCTGATCCTGTTGCTAGACGAAACGAACTAAATCGGCTGATCAATAATCCAATTTCATTTGAAAGAAGATTAGTAGAATTAACTTCACATGAAATTAGGACTATATTGGGAAAATTATCAGAAAGATTAGAGGATATTGAAAAAGAACAAAAAGATATTGGTGAGAGAACGATAAAGTTTTTAAGTATTGGCGAAAAATAACGATTTTATCGAGAAAAAGCATATAATATCAGATGGTGAATATCGAGAATTTTTAAGAGAGAATAATATAAATGAAATTGATGATATAAAAACTTGGCCGAAAGAAAAGTATGATAAACGTATTGCTGATTTAAATACAATGATGAATGATGGCTCTAGGTATAATTATGAATTAGAACAAACTAATGAAGAAGATCATATGACTGAACTTTCTGATAGAATCAGAGTCGGTGTTATTGCTAGAGTATTTAGTAGAACAGTAGATGAGAACAGACAAACAGGGTTTGGTAGAGGTTGGAATTTTCATAGGAAATTTAAGATAAATGATGAAAATCGCATAAAAGATATTAAAAAAAACTAAAAAAGTATATTAGAACTGAGATACCACCAGTTATATCGCCAGGGGAAATTGAAAAAGAAAAAACAGGAACCGGTGTAAAAATATATACATCAGTAACCGAAATGATAGGCAGATTAATGCTGTTGATATCAACAAAAGAAGCTGGTAATATTAGTGTTGAAATTGATAATGAAATTATTGACATACTTGATCATCTAAGATCAGAAAATTTATTAACATCTGACGAGTACGAAATTTTACATCGCGATTTAATTTTGTAAAAATATAATAAATAACAATGTCAACAACATTATTACTAGACTCTAGTACAGCTGCGAAAGATAGCGCAAATTTTTCAGTAAATTATATTCCGCCAATACAACTTGATACTGAAAAACAGTATGAAATTGGACTAATTTCATGCACATGTTGGCATTCCATGGCAAACGTGAAAATTGGTGTCAATGATGAAATTTCATTTGCTTTGTCAGTTCCAGATATTATAAGGGGTAAGTTAAAAAAATCAAAATTCCACAAAGAGCTTATAATATCACTGATCTAAATAAAACAATAAAAGAGCTTATGCAAAAAGAGAAGATAAACCCTGATAATTTCGAGTTAACACCAAATTATAACACGTTACGCGCTAGAATGACATTAAAAGATACTATAGTAGTTGATTTTACATCACCAATAAGTATCGCGTCGTTAATCGGATTTAAACATCTAAATACTTATTATGGTGCTGCTGCTAAAGGTATTGATTATAAAAATACAGTAACCACATATGACGGTGAACTGCCGGTTAATATAACTGACGTAAACATAATATTAATAAATTGCTCTATTGCTTCTGAATCTTACGCAGCCCAGGGCAGTAAAGGGCAAACAATATATAGTTTCTCGCCAGATGTTCCACCAGGTTCTCTCATGCAAATTAGTCCACGGCAAGTTATTTATTATCTGCTAAATGTTGAAAATCAAATAACAACAATAAATATGCAGTTGACAGATCAATCTGGACGACAGCTGGATCTGAATAACGAGGTTGTTACTTATTATTTACACTTACGCACAATCACTTCGTGATTGACAATAAAAATTATACAACCACTTGATATAATGAAACAGAGAAAAAAATTTTATCCAAGAAAAATAGTTGGAGGATTTTTTGGAAATATATTTACTAAAGTTATTGAAAATGTTCCAGGAACTGCACACAAAGTAGCACCAATTGCACTTGACGCAGGTAAAGCTTTTGCAACTGGAGCTGCACCTGCCGCTGGAACTGCGGTGGGACAAAAAATAGCTGATAAAATAAAAGGCACACCGTCTTCATCTGAGATAAGACAAGTTATGTCAGAAATCGCTCCAACAAAAGAAACTCAACGTGCTATGATAACAACAACAAAAATACTTTTATCGCCAAAAGGCGAGCAGATCATACAAAAATTAATATCTAAAGTAACAGCACCACAATAAAATTTTATATAATTTAATAAATAAAAAATGTCTGTTAAAAATTATCTCGATTGAGCAGAAACTTATGACACCGATGACACTGTAACAGAATTTGAGTATGTTGAGTATCTCGATGAAAATTCTAATGAACCAAATAAAACTGGTATTAGAACATTTATTACTCGAGACGAAGATGTGTTTCTACTGCCAGATAAGGCACTGTTAGAAGTTCGCGGTCAGATTATGACAGTGGCCAATCCACCTGTTGCATTTGGAACAGGCGCAGAAATAGCTCTTATAAATAATGGCTGGTGCTTATTCAAAAGTGCCCGATATCAATTGGCCAATCAAACTGTTGAGGATATTTCAAGTCACTTACAAGTTGCAAGTACAATCTTAAATATTATTTCGTTTTCTGATGATTATTCAAGATCAACTGCAACGAACATGATGTGGTTTAAAGATACTGGAACTGGTGGTTTAGCCGTATCAAATGAACTTTTCTCCAAAGGTGTTTTGGTACACGGAGCTGATGCCGCTGCAGATTTTCCAATTGTAAGAAATTTTCTTATCGCTAATGCTAACAATTTTGGTACAGCCGCACCAGATGCAGCCGCTAATCAAGATGCTACAAGAGTTCCTTTTACTGCTGCTTGTAATAATCTTGGTATAACACTACCAGGAGCAGCTGCGGACGGTGTTGCAATGTTAGATTTAGTTAATAAAGCAATTAGCGTAAAAAATCCACGTTACAATGAAGGTTATGCTGAGAGAAAAGCACTTGCAGAAGGATCACGTCAAATTACAATGATGCTGCCATTAAGTATGATTTTCGGCTTTTGTCTCGATTACAACAAAGTATTTCGTGGAGTTAAACATAGACTTATTTTAGATCGAGCAGAGCAAAAGGACTGCCTGTTTAGGTTAGGCGGAGCTGATGAACAGTTTATCATAAACAAACTTGCGCTGTGGATGCCACGAATAACTCCGTCAATCGATAAAATGTCAGATTTAAACAGTATACTCGATAAACATACAAACAGAATTTATTTTCAGCAACATAAAATATATCAAACAGCAGTTCCAAATACAACCGACTACACCTGGTGAGTTACAACAACATCAAGTGAACAACTGCCGAGGCAATTATTTGTTGTATTTCAACAGCAAGCGCGACGTGGTAACCAACAACAAAATAATGCAATATTTGATAACCATGATGTTAGATGAATATATGCTAGACTAAATTCGAAACAATATCCAGAACGAGCGATAGAATGTAATTTTGCAGATGACGATAATAAAAATATTACTAGACCTTACATATATCTGCTCGACGCAGTGCAAAAATATCAGGACGTTGGAGATGGATCTCAGATATCAGCAGATGTGTTTCGTACACTTTATCCAATATTTTATTTTGATGTTAGTAAACATAGCGAGCGAGCTGTCGACTCGACAGCTGATATTGCAATTACCTGGACACTCAGAGCAGTTCCTATGGCACAGTTGTACGTGTTCGCGCAAGTGATCAGCGACAGATTTATTACGATTGATTCTGTTGGAGGCAAAATGACAGTCCGAGTTTAAAAATTGCTAGTAATTTTGCAAGCTTAATCTACAATCTGTATATAAGATGACAAAATATATTGTAAAAGAAATATATTTGACTGATGGTCAAGTTAAAAAATTAGCAGCTGCTGTTGCAAAGCAGAGACAGGTATCATTGAAAATCAACCCTGACATTTCCAAGGGTATTTTAACAAAATTAATGTTGACAAAAAAACAAAAACAAAAACAAACAAGTAAACAGGTACGATCGTAAAAAAAACTTTCATTTTAAATTTAAGTGCTGCACAAATAACAGCGATGGCAAAACAAGGTGGTTTCTTTGGTCCGGCATTATCGGTGATAACCAGAACGTTATCACCTAAAATTTTGCCGGTGTTAGGTATATTAGGACTATCAGCAGGGTCTGGAACAATATCTGGCGCAACGAGAAAAGCAGTTGAAAGTCATGGTATAAAGAAAAGAGTCTAAAGATAAATTTTATGTGACTGATAAATATAATGCCACAACGAAAAACAAAATTGTCGAAAAAGAGGAAAACAAAGCGTCCTCGAACAAAACAAGGAGGATTTCTTCCTTTACTTTTAGCGGGACTAGCGGGAAGTATACTACCAAATCCGCTAGGAATAGGAGGACGATGACTAACATTGCCTGGAACACGGCCACCCCGCTAAGTAACTTTGATATAATTGATAAATTAGGATCGGTTCCCGGATTCCACGGAGTTTATTCTAAAGATGAATTCAACACCGAAGGTGTCGCAGCTGTAGGTTCCTGTGTGATAAATATACAAGATTTCAACGACGGATCTGGTACACATTGGGTAGCAGTTTATAATAACAATTATTTTGACTCGTTTGGACTTCCTCCGAGCGACGTGACAAAAAATATATAAACAAAAAATATAAAATAAAATATTATTCGTCCAATCAACTTCAACCTGTTGGAACTTCTGCTTGTGGATATTATTGTACAATGTTCATTAAACAAATGTCTCAGCCTAAATTCAATTTTTTAAATTTTATTTTACAGTTTGACAAGCATCCTTCTCACGCCAATGATGAGATTGCAGTTAATTTTTGTAAATCTATCTAAAGCTTGCAAAAAAATTATTTATAATTTTATCTAAATTACAAATATATAATGTCAACATATTGTCTCAAATGTAAAACTAAAACAGAAATTATCAATGAAACAACAGAAAAAACAAAGAACAACAGGACGATGCTGAAAAGTATTTGTGCAATCTGCGGAAAAAGAAAAAGTATGTTTTTAAAGAAATTGTCCGCAGCTGGATATCCCGACGTTATAGTAGTAGACAACTGAATATTATTATTATTGATCTGAAAATATATAATAATATGCAACTGCGATTCTAACAGAGATCTCTGTCTTGAGCAAAATAAAATTGTCACATACTGTCAGCAGTGCAACAACAGAGAAATAATAGGAACAGGTATAGACATACATAAAGTAATTGGCAAATTGCCAAAACCAAAAGGAGGCTGGACATTGCCGGGTCATAAATACAGTGGACCTTATAATCCGCTAGACAAACAACTTGACGAAAACGATAATCCACTGCCAGGACAAGAGCCTTACAATCAAGTTGATGCAATAGCAATGCGCCATGACATTTGTTATCGTGATAACGAGCAGGATAAGACTGGTTGTGATAAAGTAATGTTAGACGAACTTCGTGATATGAAACCAATAAATATGCGAGAACGTTTTGATAGAAAGTTAGTGCAGGGTTTTATTGGAGCAAAATATAAATTGGGACTCGGTGAAGAATTGTATGATGATCTTGCAACTGAATTACATAAACCTAAAAGAAAAAGTTTACGCGACATAAAGTTGTCGCAAATGCCGTCGATGACATCTGGGCAATAGATTTAGTTGATGTGTCAAATCTTGCTCAGTTTAACGATAATAAGAAATACTTGTTTAACGTTGTAGATGTTTTTAGTAAATATGCTTTTAGTGTGCCAGTTTCAGACAAGACAGGAACGTCGATAACAGATGCGCTAGAACAAATAATAAAACTAGAGAAAGAAAACCAAATAGAAGCTGGACCGATCCCGGAGCAGAATTTTTTAATAAAATATTTGAGCGGTTTTTGCTGCAAAATAATATCAAAATGTATGTTACAGGAAAACGTAGGTAAAAGCGTTGTCGTCGAGCGATTTAATCGCACGCTAAACGAACAAATTCATAAGTATCTGACAGCTAAAAATACAAATAAATATACTGATAATTTACTAAACATTGTTGACGAATATAATAACACGAAACATCGAACCACTAAAATGTCGCCAAACGGCGCAATTAAAAATCCAATATTAGCAAATGAAAGCATGTACCGCAGACATAAACTTGAAGTTGGTGATAAAGTTAGAACTTCTTTGACGAAAAAAACATTTGAAAAAGGATTTACTCCAAACTGGAGCGAAGAAGTATTTGTTGTTGATAAAGTACTTTTAACAATACCCGTAACATACGCGTTAAAAGATTTATTAGGTGAACCTATAACTGGTAGTTTTTACGAGCAGGAACTTCAGAAAACTTCCCAAGACATATTTGTTATTGAAAAAGTTATCCGAAAACGCGGCAACAAAAGTTTAGTTAAGTGGAGAGGATATAGCGATAAATTTAATAGCTGGATACCAACTAAGTCGATCCAATAATGTTATTATAAATTTGTTCGTATTTCACAAGTACAGGTTTACATTTGATAGTTTTACATAACGAAATTAAATGTAATTTTCTTTCATTATCAACTGGCATCAAATTGAATATTTTAGCAAAATTAAAATCGTATTTTATTCTCCTTTGATGGCCAGTTTTTTTTAGATTTAAAAACGGTTTGATAAGCTGCCAAAATATTTGTTGTTCGGCAACAGTAAAATAAAATTTTATTATTTTTTTAGCAATGTGATACTTAACATTATATCGTCCTGTTGTTCGTCTGCTGTAATTTTTTCTGTCAGCGACAGTAACTACTTCATCGTCAGATTCGTTGTTGTACAAAATATCATCTTCGCTATAGCTAGAAAATTTGTCTATATCGGTAGAGATTAAATTGTCGTTAGTGATTGTGTTGTTGGCGACTTTATCTTTAGAGATATAATCTTCCGAATATATTTCAGCAAGTCTTTTCATCAAGTTCATATTATAATATACTTTTATCTAATTTATAATAATAATGACCAGCGAAACGAAATCTCCTGATGTAAAATATCATCAAAAAGTTAATATATTAAATTACAAGGAACTTGCCGAAGCAGTTCAAAAATGTCTGTCGGGTTATAGTGCATATTCTGTTGACGTTATTGTAATGTCTGGCGAAAATGATAGAATATTACTAACAGCAGCAGAAAAAAAATAAACTTAATGATAGTGCTTTTATGACATTAAAATTTGATCGCGATGATGTTTTGATGTTTGCTGATAGCTGTCTTACTAAGACAGAATTACGAAATATAATTAATCATCATATTTGAAACTAAATCTATCAAATGTTGACTTTGATGTTGCTGTTTTAGTTTTACCATCAGCTACATCTTTTACTCGCTGTGGATGAATTTTATGATATTTCCCAGCAGAATAAATTGATTTAAATTTCATTTCTTCTTCAGTCTCCAGATTTACTGATATAATTGATCTTTTAGGATTTTTCAAATTGGAACCATCATAACCGGCTCCTCTTCTGGTGTTTTCTTTTTGTGTTACCAAATTTAAATTTTCAATGCGATTGTCTGTTTTAATTTTGTTAAGATGACCAATAACTAAATTATTTAAAATAGCGCCATTAAATGTTTCGTACACAAAACGATGTGATAGATAACAAACATGGTCAGTTTTAGTTTTACATACCATTACATTCAAATAGCCGCTGTTTTGCGTAAAACCAATAACATTTTTCATTCTTATATGTCGAATTATCCCGCGATCATTAGCTTCGTGTAGATTAAATACTGGATGAGGTTGATACTCATTTTGTAAAGCTAAATTCTCAATATTGTCATCAGTAATCGAATTATTGACTCTATAAACTCATTGTCCAGCTGGAATGTCATCACAGAACAAAGTATAAACAAAATCTTTTCTAAACATTTCACATGTAGTCAAAAAAGATATTCTTGATATAATTTTTGAAAATACAAGTCTCGACAGCGAAATTTCCGAACCATATCTAACAGCTAAATCACGAAAAATATTAACTGGAACAAATATCGCCACAGTCGCCGCTGCAATACACCAAGAAATAAATAAAAAATTGGAGGAATTTACTTCATCTGGGTCAGGTTGGAAATTCGAAATGATAAAAGAAGTTTTATTTCACACAGTAAAATATAACATACTGCGAGGTAGTTCTTACGTTGACCTCCCTAAAAAGATTAAAAACAAAAAATGCTGTATAAATATCAACAACAATGATAATGAATGTTTTCGTTGGTCAATTTTGTCTGAGAGACATCCTCAGAGTGACCACAGCGATAGAATTGAAAAGTATTTGCCATACAAAGACGAACTAGATTTTAACGGGATAACTTTTCCAGTGTCAGAAAATCAGATTAAAAAAAGTCTGAAAAACAAAACAATATTTCAGTAAATGTTTTCGGACTAGATGAACGAGAAAATGTTTACCCAAGGTATATTTCAGAGACTGCTACACAAAAGACAATAAATTTATTATTTTATCGAGGGCATTATTGTTGGATAAAAAACTTTAACAACTTAGTTGGCGGACAGTATAATAAAAATAAAAAGAAGAAATATTTCTGTTACAGATGCTTACAAGAGTTTTCTAAACCTGAAAAACTACAGGAACATCTTACATACTGTGTCAACGTTCAAAGAATAACTATGCCAGGCGAAAAAGAAAAAGTCTTAAAATTTAAGAACTACGATCATAAGTTTGAGTGTCTACTCGTTCCAGTAGTTGGCGCTGAAAATAATCCTAATAAATCAAGTACAAGAAAAAGACAGCAACATGTTCCTTGCGGAGTAGCTTATAAAATAGTTTCTTGCGTTGACGATAAGTTTTCATGTCCGGTTAAGTTACACAGATGTAAAAATAGTGAATCTGAAAGTCCAGCGGTGTGGTTACTAAAAAATCTTATAGATGAAGTTAATAAAATTTCTAATAAATTATTTAAGACAGCTCCAATGAAAATAACATCTGAGCAACAACTTGAATTTGATGAAGCGGTTAATTGTCATTTTTGCGAAAAATCATTGCCTGAACAAGGTTCAGGTGATAAGGTTCGTGATCATTGTCATTTATCTGGTTAGTATCGTGGAGCGGCTCATAATAATTGTAATTTAAAATTTCATGCACCAAAGTTTATACCTGTCGTTTTACATAACTTTCGCGGCTATGATAGTCATATTATTGTAGAAGCTTTTGGCAACGAGGAAATTAAATCTAAACTAAAACTAAATAATAAGATAAAATGTATACCAAATAATTTTGAAAAGTATATGTCAGTTACTCTTGGTAAATTACGTTTTATTGACAGTCTGCAATTTATGGCAGCATCATTAGATGAGCTTGTAAAAAGTTGTAGCACTTTTAATAATCTGCAAAGTTGCTTTGGTGAAAACTATATTGATCTGACAAAAAAAGGTATCTTTCCATATGAGTATCTCGATCGACTGGAGCAGATTTGATGAAACTTCTCTGCCTAGCAAAGACAGATTTTACTCGCAGCTCAAAAATGAAGATATTACAGACGACTAGTATAAATATGCACAAAATGTTTGGAATAAATTTAGTTGTCAAACATTTGGTGATTATCATGATTTATATTTGAAAACAGATGTTTTATTACTAGCAGATGTTTTTGAAAGTTTTCGTCGAGTAAGCTACAGCAATTATGGACTAGATCCTTGTTGGTATTATTCTGCTCCCGGGTTGTCATGGGACGCTCTACTAAAAACAAGCAAAATAGAACTGGATCTCTTGACAGATGTCGATATGTTTAATTTTATTGAAAAAGGTATCAGAGGCGGAATTAGCGTCATAACAAAAAAATATGCAGTAGCTAATAATAAATATCTGAAACATTATGATAAAAATCTCCCATCTAATCATATTATTTATCTAGATTGTGTCAATTTGTATGGTTGGGCCATGTCAGAGCCAATGCCCTGCGGTGGGTTTCATTGGATATCTCCAGATCAATTTCTTAAAGAAACTGAAAAAGATTTACATGATATTTCATACTTTGTTGAAGTCGATCTAGATTACCCTAATTCGTTACATGATCTACATATCGACTAATTCTGAGAAAAGTCCATCGTGTGCTAAAATTTAATCAGTCTAGGTGGATGTCAAATTATATTGACTTAAATACCAAACGTCGTGCTGTGGCTAAGACCGACTTTGAGAAAAACTTTTTTAAGTTAATGGATAACTCAGTTTTTGGAAAGACAATGGAGAATATTAGAAAACGAGCAAATATTGAAATTGTTAATGATGTAAATAGCAGAAATAAATTAGTTAATGATGACGGTTTTGTCAGCATGAAAATATTTATTGAAAACCTTGCTGCAATACAACGACGAAAGACAAATTTAAAGTTGAATAAACCTATTTATGTTGGTGCAGTTGTACTTGATATAACAAAGTGGCTGATGTACGACTTTCACTATAATTTTACCAAAAAGCAGTGGCCAGATTCGGAGTTGCTATTTACTGATACAGATTCGCTAGTTTATAATATAAAATGTGAAGATGTCTATGAGGATATTTATAACAATAAAAATTTATTTGATTTATCAGATTATCCTACTAGTAGTGGATTTAATCATAATGCAAATAAAAAAGTTATTGATAAATTTAAGGAAGAATTTATGTTTGTGCCGGTGAAAGAGTTTGTTGGACTTCGAAGTAAAATGTACGCTGTGATATTAGATGATAATAAACTGACAAAAAAGCAAAAGGTATTCCTCGAGGGTATGTGAAAAAGATGATGCATTTTGACGATTTTAAAGCAGCGCTAAACAATAATGTCAGTTTTATTAAGACAAATGTCATTAGATCAAAGCATCACAAACTTGAAACTGATACGATTATTAAACGTGGACTAAGTAATTGTGATGATACAAGATATTGTAAAGACGGAATTAATACTTTAGCACGTGGTGATTATAGAAGGGAGATAATACCGTTCCAGCTTGTTTGAAAATCGTATCTGGATTGTCGAACATAGATTAGTACGAATGCACTTTATTTTCAGACTATCTGTAATAAGGCGCTGCTGGTGATTTCCGGGTTTATTAGTGAGTTCGTTTTGTATGTTAAGTGATTCCCAGGTGTATTAGTCTGTCTGTCTGTTTCTAAAACAGAATTCCCTGAATCTTTACAGGCTTGTTTAAAAAAACCCACCTATTGATTTTCAGACCTGCCTATAATGTACACGTAAAGGATGACAGTGACCATGAAATTGTCTCTGTCTATAATGTAAACAGCCCTGTCGTTTTTTTCTGTAGAAATACACAGCCGCTTCGTTTTTCTGTGCAATATATTTTAGATTTCACGATTAAACACACACAAACACACATACACATATATATTTTCAGAATCGTTCACACAGGTAACTGGTAAGTATATAGTAATTTCTCGAATATATACATGTAACCGAATCTCATAGCTCAGTGCAGGAAATTTGGATTCTCGTACTGAAGGTCTGTGGTTCGATTCCCATCACTGGCATATGTGGGTGGGTATGGTCCTGGGCTACTAAAAAATTTTTAAAAGATGGAGGGCACCGCCCCAAGGTTTCATGTAATCCTCATCACGTTGAACAATGTGGTGAGTGCGTTTTACACTTACCCCGGGGTTTAATTTGGTGGGAGTTATATGAAACCGCAATGCCTAGACAGTCCTCTGAATCTCTAAAGTTTCGTTTCGTTTAGTGATTCTACGCAAGTCCTCTAAAATAATCAGTAGCATGCGTGAGCTCTCTACCTCATTGAAGAGTACCCCATAAAGAAATATTCAGAAAGAATGTTGCCAAAAAGAAAACTTTGTAGGGTGCCAATAACGGTCATAAGAAAGACATCATCATGGAAAAGGACTAATTCTGAGAATTCCCCCAAAGGAACCACAGGCAATGAAGGGGCCAGTGACGGGTAACCGCTTTCGATGGTACTGATTATTTTTGATATTTTGTATAGTATATTTTTATTAGAGATATAACTTTTGGTTTAGGATACTCCTCTCCAAGATCGGAAAAAAATTTCTGGCCACTCTTTTTAGTCTTATTTTGAGCTGAAAATGACTCTTTAATAAAATTACAAAATAGGTTTGGTTCAGGATCCGCCTCTTAGTTTACTGAAAATTTGGATTGAGGGTGGTTTTTTGAGGAGAGGGGTCTCTGAGGTGGTCAAAAAAATGTCAGAATATATTTATTTTGAAGGGGTGGGGTCTCCTCTCCAAGATCGAAAAAAAAATTTCTGGCCACTCCAATAAAATATTTCTAGTCTTATTTTGAGCTGAAAATGACTACTTAATAAAATTACAAAATAGAAAGTTTTATAGGAGAATTCTCGGTTTGGTTTAGGATCTGCCTTATTTTGAGCTGAAAATGACTACTTAATAAAATTATAAAATAGAAAGTTTTATAGGAGAATTCTCGGTTTGGTTTAGGATCCGCCTTTTTAACTACTACTCATAGTCACTACGAGATAGATGAACAGACTCGTATACGATAGGTAGACAGACGGATCAAGAAAGGAAAGGACCGAAGGATGAAATTTCCCTAATATGCATATAAACAAATCAATAAACTTTTAAACATTTGTCAGAGTTTTCAAGACTCATGGCAGAAGCAAATAAGTTGGCAATAAATAAATAATGCATATTAAATAGATCGATGAGTTATAAGAGTAGTAGATAAAAATAAGGATTCTGGCTCAGAGACTGTATCTCCCTATCCCATCCCCTCCAAACAAGTACGATTTCCCTATCCCAGAGACTCCCATCCATCCCTTTCCAACAACTATACTTTTCCACCACAAGAGGATTCTGGCTGAGAGACATATCCATGTACTAGACACCTCCATTTCTCTGTACAAATACAAATTCCCTGTACCAGAGACCTCCACCCATCAGGAAAGACAATTTTTATACGTGTGAGGTTTTAGATGTCAGATTATTTTTTCAAGTTTAGATAAAATTTCATACCTCATCATCGCCATACTTTTTTGATAATCTTTTACATACCTGCTAACTCTCATTGGTAGAATATCTGTCAACATATTGTCAGTAATACGAAACTCGTGTATTAAATCGTCCATATCATATCAAGATCGTATTTGATCAAGTAATGTTTTTATAAGTGATACTTGCTGTTTTGCAGGCAATATTTTAGTCTCAAGTCTAGGCTCAATTTTTTTACACGCTGTTGCAAGAGAAACACCAACACCTGATATTATTAACAAAAACGGGATTAATGATTCTCCACTTGAGATTATACCAGAGCCAGTCATTAGCAGTGGGAAATATGATATTGCTTGAAGTATTCTAGTATAATACTTGTAACATTGTTTTCCACACCAAAGATTTTTATGATAATATTTGTAATATTGCATTAGTGCGTTCACATCTTGTTATGGAATTTCTTCTGAAATATGATTGAAATTGATGATCTGTTTTTTCATTATACAATATTTGTTTACAATTTTTATGGAATATTAAAAGCTCTAGTACCAACAATTGAATCGAGAAACTCACGGAACTAATCATTGTTAGGATCAGCTATAAAATCTCTATACTTGTCATAAACATCTGACGAAGTATCATTATATCGTTCATCTGTTAATACCTCATTTTTCTTTAACCACCTGTAAGAATCAAACGTGTTTTCTACTTCACGTTCATACAAATCTGTTTTATTTACCAAATTACCGTATTTTCTTTCTGTTTCATCAATAAACCCGAGTACCAAGCTTATCTGTTCCAACGTAAAACTTTTGAGGACAAGATGTTGTCTGATAATTGCGTATGGAACTATAAAATTTACTAGCATTACTTTTCGTAGTCTGTCTAGTTCAATTGTGAGAAGACCAATAACAGAAGCTACTTTTAACATTAATTTTTCGTATGATTTCGTGAGTATTTTCTCAATTTCATTGTAATAATTTAGTATTGACAGTTGTCAAGAGCGTTGAAACGATGGAAGTGGAACATTATATTCTTCACTTATGTCGTAGTAAGAATCAGTCTTTTCTTCCAACCTTGTTTATTCGACTTCTTCAAAAAACATTTCTCGCTCAACATCACTGAAATTATTGATTTCATCATTAAGATTTTTTATTATCCCTAGAGATTTGTTAACAATAACTAGATCAAATTCTGGTTTTTTACGCATCATTGGTAGAAATGCTTTTGAGTACACTTTAATAATCAACGTTGTATTCGTTGTTAAAATAGCGATTTCAACCAGGGTTTGTTTGTCGTGGTAGTACATACCGAGATTCTTTAAAATTTCTCGTTTTGAAAAACTATCGTGTAACTTTTTGTTTCTTATTAAATTTAATTTTTTAGATTCCGCCTGACATTGGTCCGCCGGATTGTCTTAAATTCGGGCGAGTGCTCCTCTTAACTAAGCATAACTAATAGCATCAGTATCATCATCTGGTGATGAATTTATCGGTAATACAGTTATTATTTAGTTATTGGTCATTATCAGGTTACCTGTCATTGTCTCGCCGGAGTTATCGAGCTTCTTATCGTCAACAGATTTTAGTTGAGCACAACTCACCGCTTGTGTAATATCAACATTTGCTGGTGGATATGTGGTTTGCAACCCGATAATTTTTTTACTTGACATATTAATATTACCTGTAACCGTTCCACCAGTTTTATCAAGCTTGTTGCCATCCACATACTTCAACTATAAATAACTTACCCTTGGGTTTGATTTAAGTTTGCTGGTGGGTATGCGGTCTCCAAATTTATAATTTTTTTCCCTGACATATCTAAGTTACCGCTTAAAGTTCCTCCTGTCAATGATAGTTTATTATCGTCGATCGTTTTTAGTCGTGAGTAGCTTACCGCTTGAGTAAGATCAACCTTTGGTGGTGGATAATCTATTTCTAAACCAATCACTCCTTGATTTGACATCAATAAATTACCTGTCATTGTTTCGCCGGGGTGTTTGACGAACGATAACGTATCAGTAGTTATTGTTGTTTCGTCAGCTGAAATAGATCCAGTGAGCGTTGTTCCAAACTTTGTGTAATAACTCATATTATGTAAATTATATAACATAAAATTATATAACAACGACAGTGACGCAGGCATCTATATTAAATTTTGATACCGAACGATTAATCAAACATATACACAACAACGAACTTCCAGATTGTCATTATCTTATTGTTGGTCATACAGGATCCGGTAAAACAAATCTATTATTGAATCTTTTGCTCAACGATAACTTTAACTACGATCGTATGTATATTTACACAATTAATCGGCAGCAGGACAAATATAAGTTATTGAGCGAATATAACAATAAACTTCGTGATGAACTTGGCGTTGGCGATGATATATTTTTAATAAACAACCGGAAGATTTAATTCCCGTCGATGAACTTGATTCGTCCGAACATAAAATAATTGTGTTTGATGATATCTCTCTAAACAACGAGGAGGTGAACAAAAATAAATCGTAATTTTCATTATCGCGTAACAAAAGATGTAATTCAATTTGTCTTGCTCAAGGATTTTATAACGTCGAGATATTCATTCGTCGAAATACGGGATGTTTTATACTGTTTCCTGGACTAGACAATGTTGATGTAAGAAATGTTGTAAACGAGCAATGCGGTGATGTAACAAAAGATAAATTTATTGAATTATATCATCAAGCAGCCAAAGACAAATACAATTTCTTTTCATTTGATAAACTAGCGCGTGATCCAACTAAAATGTTTCGTTGTTGTATTAATCAGCTTATCTAGGTGAATTTTATAAAGCGTATAAAAATAATGGATGGATAAACATCAAAAAAGAATTTAACTACTAAAGAAATTTGTTAAAACTCGAGCTGCATTTAAGAAAAGAGTGCAAGAATCGCGGAGTGGACAACGCGTTGCAGAAGAAGCAACCACCAAATTTTTTAAGCCTGTTACTGAAGAAGTACTTGGCAAACAACCAGAAATATCAACATCGTCTCTGGAAGAACTAGAAAAAATGAAAGAAAAAGGCTTGTTAGGTTCACTCGGAGAAAGAGAGAAAGAAGAAACTAAGAAAATGTGGAGCAACTTGTAAAAAAACATTGATGATCTTGTTGCACGACAGGCTGAATTTGAGAGACTAATGAACAACCCTCTTATGCTTCAACACGCGATAGCAAGATTGACTGTTAATCCAGCCGAGTTAAAGAGGTTAATAGAGAATTTGTCAGAGCAAACTAAGAAATTAGCTGAGGAACAAAAAAGAATAACTGAAGCTACCGTAGAAATAATGCCTATCAAATATCAGATAAGATTTTATAGAAAAAATGCACGTGTTAAAATATTAGATGAAGAATATAATAATTTTATTGGTAAATATAATATCGAAGACATTGGCAATATTCGAAATTGGCCAGCAGAAAAATATAAAGATTTAACAGAAAAATTAAGAGAAATTATAAATACCGGTTTAAATGCTGATAAAGAAATAAAAAGAAATAAAAGATGAAAGGAATTTATTAAAATGATATGATACTATAAGAGAAGGAATTATTGCTGAAGTAATGCTTCAAATAGCAATACAGTATCAAAATAGACCAGGAGGTTATGGTAAAGCATGGCCTTACAAAAGACTGTTTGATAAGTATGAAAGCAAACGAGGTAGAAGATAACTAGAGGAAACAGAAACAACAGGATCTGGAGTTGAAGTTTTGCATCCAACGCTGAAATAGTTGACCGACTTATGTTGTTGATATCATTGAAAGAAGCTGGTAATGAAAGCATAGAAATCGACAACGAAATTGTTGATATATTAGATCATCTTAGATCGAGTGGATTACTAACATCATCCGAGTACCAAATTCAACACAGTGATCTTATCGCGTAAAATAATCTAACAACCTTGATATAATGTCATTAACATCAACAACATTATTACTCGATTCATCGCAAACAACAAGAAACAGCGCAAATTTTTCTATCTGTTATAATCCGCCAATAGAACTAGATCCAAATAAACAGTAGGAAATTGGATTAATTTCTGCTACGATATGGCATTCGATGGCAAATGTAAAAACAAATTTCAACGACGACTTTACATTTAATCCTGGTGCGTGGGTAACAGTCAAAATATTTCATGGAGCGTATAACATAACTGATCTTAATAAAACGATTAAAGAACTAATAACAAAACATGGAGCCGTCTCGGACAATTTCGAGTGAACTCCGAACTATAATACGCTACGAGCTAGGATCACGTTAAAAATAATTTGATAATCGATTTTTCACCAGCGACTAGTATTGCATCGTTGACAGGATTTAATCATCAGCAATACGGCAGTGTTGCAGAACAAAGTATATCGAAAGACGGGCATTTACCTGTTAACATAACAGACGTAAATATAATTTTAATCAATTGTTCTATTGCACTAGGATCTTAATCGGCTTGAAGGAGCCAAGGTCAAACTATTTATAGTTTTTCACCAGATGTTCCTCCAGGATCACTGATGAAAATTACTCCTAGACAATTGATATACTATCCGATTAATCTTGAAAATCAAATAACGAGTATAACAATGCAACTAATAGACCAATCTGGGCGACAAATAGATCTTATCAATGAAGTTGTCACGTATTACTTACACTTACGCGTTGCGTAAATCGTTGCAATGACATAGTTGTTGAAGTTGTTGTACGATCAATTTTGTAAACCTATATTTTATATCAAGATGAGATGAAGAAAAATTTATAGAAGAAAAATCGTAGGTGGATTTTTTGGAAATATATTTACAACAATTGCCGAGAATATGCCAGGAATAGCGCGTAAAGTAGCACCAATTGCACTTGACGCAGGTATATCTTTTGCGACTGTGGCCGGCACTGCAGTCGGACAAAAAATCGCTGATACAATTAAAGGCGGCACCAAAAGTGTTGCACCTTCAGATGTGGAAATAAAACAAGCGGTATCAGATATTGCACCAACAAAAGAAACAGAACGAGCTATGATAGCTACCACAAAAATTTATTATCACTGCGTGGTGAAGAAATAGTACGTAAACTTGTAAAAAAAAAAACAAACAAAGCCAATGACTCCTGCTGCTTTTTACTCGCCGACGACGTTGTCGTTGCAATTGTGTGTGGCTATTATAAAATAATGTCAGCTAAAAATTATCTTGATCTTGCCGATGAACACGATACTGACGACACTGTAACAGAATTGGAATATGTCGAGTATCTCGATTGAAACTCAAATGAACCAAATAATGCCGGAGTTAGAACTTTTAACACAAGAGATGAGGATGTGTTTTTATTGCCGCATAAGGCGGTGTTAGAAGTACGTGGTCAAGTGTTAACAGCACTTGGCGGTAATATTGCAGCTTGTGCAGAAATCGCTCTCGTCAATAACGGTTGGAGTTTGTTTAGAAGTGCTAAATACCAGCTGGCCAATCAAACTATGGAAGATATTTCGATGCACATGCCCGTAGCATGTACAATACTTAACATCGTCTCGTTTAGCGATGATTACTCGAGATCAGTTACCATTAACATGACGTGGTTTAAAGATATCTCATTCGAGGCAGCTGTTTTAAGCGAATTCCGTACTGGTGAGGGTAATCCTGCTCCAGATAACAATAATCTAATCGCCAATCCAGCTGCTGATGATGCAGCTGCGATAGGAAACTCAATAAGATTAGAGGTCACAAGAATACGACGACAGCAATATAACGAAGGATATGCCAAACGAAAAGCGTTTGCCGCAGAATCTCGCCAAATAACAATGATGCTTCCGTTGAGCACAATATTTGGATTTTGGCGCGATCATATCAAAGTTTTTCGTGGACTAAAACATATACTTATTTTAGATCGAGCAGAACAAAACGATTGTATAATGCACGCTGATGGAGTACCTGAAGGACAGTTTGTTATCAATATCAGTGTTATGGATGCCACGAGTTGTCCCATCAACGAGTAAGATGATGGAACTTGAGTCGACGTTGAGATATATTTCCAGCAGAACAAAATTTATCAAACAGCAATTCCTAACACAACTGATTACACGTGGCGTGTTACAACCGCTCCCAGCGAACAATTACTGCGACACTTGTTTGTTGTATTTCAACGACAGGCGCGTCGCGGTAATAAAAAAATGAACAATTCCGTATTTGATAACACCGATGTCCGGCGAATCTTTGTTATGATAAATTCGAAACAATATCCAGAACGAGCAATAGAATTTAACTTTGCTGACGATGAAACAAGAAACGTTACACGAGCTTACATGTACCTCATGGAAGCGATACAAAAATATCAAGACTCTGACAGTGGAAGCCAAATATCTGTTGAAGAATTTCGATCGCTATACCCAATTTTTACTTCGACGTATCAAAACAACCCGAACGAGCTATAGAATCTACAACTGATACTGAAGTTACTTGGATGCCTGGTGTGGCTCCAGCTGAGCAGTATAACGTATACACGCTAGTCGTCAGTGATAGATTCTTGATAATTAACGCGGCTAAAGGAAGAATGACTGTACAAGTTTAATCTAACAATATTGATATAATCAATATTGATATAATGAAAACCGAGCACACAACTCGAGAAATATACCAAACGGCCGGTCAAGTTGAAAAATTACCAGCAGCGGTTGCTAATCGCCGTTCTGTTTCTTTAATGATATCTCCAGTAACTTCAAATAAAACAGCGGTTAAAGATATGTTGACGCAACAACAAGTCGACAAACTTGATCGCAAAGCGATTTTAGGAAAACCTTTTGTTCTTAAACTGTCTGTTGCACAAGTAACAGCGATGTCAAAACACGGCGGATTTCTTGGACCAGTACATTCTGTAATAGTTAGCGCATACCACAGATTTTACAAGTGCTAGGAACACTGGGACTAGCAGCAGCATCAGAGGCAGTATCAGGAGCAACTAAAAAGGTGGTATCTGGAGACGGTATCGAACAGATCTATCGTTCACCGTGATAGTTTTACGTAATAATAAATAATATAATGCCAGCTAAAACAATCGTCAACAACCAAAACAAGAAAGAAAACAACGAAAAAGTCAAAGTCGCCAAGGAAAACAAAACAAGGAGGATTTATTCCAATAGCTCCACTTTTAGCCGGACTAGCAGGCAGTCTAATTCCGAATCTACTAGGAATCGGACGCAGAATGACACTAACAGGGACCAGGCGCCGTTGACGACGTCTGCGACAGTCGAGTTGGTAATTTTGATTTACTTGAAAAATTAAAATCCGAAGTCGAAAACGGATTTCGCGGAGTATTTTCCAAAGATGAACTTGATGACGAACCTGCAGGTGGTTCGTGTATAATTAACATACAAAACTTCGATGATGGATCTGGTACGCGTTGGGTTGCTGTTTACGACAATAATTATTTTGATTCGTTCGGACTTCCTCCGAGCGACCTTATAAAAGAATATATTTTTAAAAAATATTAAAAAAAAATAAATTACTCGTCTAATCAACTCCAGCCTGTTGGAACATCAGCTTGTGGTTATTATTGTATTATGTTCATCATGCAGATGTCCCAATCCGGGGCATTGGATTCCGATTTTCTAAAGTTTATTTTACAATTTGACAGACATCCAAGCAAAAACAACGATGATATAGCAATAAATTTTGTGTGATAATCGAATATAACATGTCGCAAACTATAACGTATTGCTTAAAATGTAAAACTAAAACGCCTAACAAAGACGAAAAAATAGAAAAAACAAAAAATAACAGAACGATGCTAAAAGGTATTTGTACTGTTTGCGGTAGAAGAAAAAGTGTGTTCATTTCATCGACGACTCCGATAAAAGGTTCGGGTGTGGATAGAGTCATTTTAGTCGATGATTAAAATAATAATGAGTCGAAGTTGTAATTGTGATTGTGATAAAGATCTTTGCATAGAACAAGATAAAATTGTTACGTATTGTCAGTCCTGCAATCGCCGGGAAGTAATTGGTTCTGGGATGGATATACATAAAATTACCGGTAAGTTACCGAAACCAAAAGGAAGATGGGCATTACTCGGACACAAATACACTGGGTCGTATAATCCGCTAGATAAACAACTGGAAGAAAACGATAATCCATTGCCAGGACAAGAGCCTTATAATCAAGTTGATGCAATAGCAATGCGTGACGACATCTGTTATCGTGATATAAAGCGTACTGATAACGTTCGTGTAGAGAACTCAAAGTCAGAATGTGATCAGGTAATGCTAGATGACTTAAAGATATGAAACCTACAAATATGCGAGAACGATTTGATAGAAAGCTAGTGCAGGGATTAATCAGAACAAAATACAAACTCTGTCTCGGAAAAGAATTATACGATGATCTGGCATCAGAGCTACACAAACCTAAAAAGAAAAGCTTCCGCGACATAAGGTTGTCCCGAATGCCGTTGATGATATCTGGGCGATACATTTAGTTGATGTGTCAAATCTTACTCAGTTTAACGTTGGCGCTGATGGCGCTCCAGAGAAGTATCTCTTTAACGTTATTAATGTTTAGCAAATACGCGTTTAGTGTACCCGTTTCAGATAATACAGGAACATCGATAACCGATGTTCTAAAACAAGTAATAACAAGTACAGAAAGAAAACCGAATAAAATTTAGACCGATCAAGGAGCAGAGTTTTTAATAAAAATTTGAGCAGTTTTTGTAACAGAATAACATAAAAAAAATATGTTACGAGAAATGAAGGAAACACGTTCTCGTCGAAAGATTTAATCGTACACTAAACGAGTTGACACATAAACATGTGACAGCTAAAAACACGAACAGGTATGTTGATGATCTTCCACAGATCGTTGATAAATGCAATAACACAAAATATCGAACTATCAAAATGTCACCAAAAGACGCAATTAAAAATCCGATTCTTGCAAACGAAAACATGTACCGCAGACATAAATTTAAAGTCGGTGATAGAGTTCGAATTTCATTAACAAAAAAATATTTGAAAAAGTATTTACTCCAAACTGGATTGAAGAAGTTTTTGTCGTTGATAAAGTACTTTTAACAATACCTGTAACGTATGCGCTAAAAGATCTAGCCGGGGAACCTGTAACTGGTAGTTTTTACGAACAAGAACTACAGAAAACTGAACAAGATGCTTTTGTTATCGAACGAGTAATAGAAAAGCGTAAAGATAAAAGCCTCTTTAAGTGACGCGGATATAAAGATAAATTTAATAGTTGGATACCAACCAAAGAGATTAATGTTGGGAAATAATGTTTTTGTAAATTTCCTCGTACTTACGTAATTCTGATTTGCATTTTACAGGCTTACATAACAATATTAGATATCATCGGCGATCATCAGAGATCGTCATCAGATTAAATATCTTGATAAATATAAAATCAAATTTTATATTTTTCTGTCGGTCTGGAATTTTAATGTTCAAGAACGGCTTTATCAGCTGCCAAAACGATTGATTTTCATCTACCGTAAAATTCAATTTCAAAATTTTTTTTTGTGATATGATATTTTACGTTATATCGACCAGTTGTCGGCCTTCCATACTTTTTTTGTCCCACGACGTTGTTGCAGTATCGTCGTTGACGACGGCTTTGTCATCATCTTCAATAACGTCATCGTCGACATCAGCTTCGCTGACATTTGTGTCATCTTCGTTGACGTTTGTGTCATCTTCGTCGACGTTAGCATCTAATGTATCATATATATATACTTTAATCTTTCCAAGAGGCTCATTATATAATTTTATATAGCTTTAAATAATATAACTATGGACACGATAAGATATATCGAGCATGTTAGGGTTTATAACTCCAATGCCCTCATAGATGCTGTAAAAAAAAAAGTATTAACTGGCGAAAAAATATTTCGGTTAATTTATTTTTAGTTCACGGCGGAAACGATAAACTTTTATTTACCGACACTGAAACCCCCCCCCCCCATTATATAACGATAAAAACATTAGCGTAGTGTATGATAGAGAAGCTATCATGCTGTGGTGTCATACTTGTATTAGTCGAGATGAGCTTACTAAAATGCTACAATAAATTTAGTTATCGTTGTATCGAGAGATGATCCAAGCATTGTGTTCGCTTGAGAAAGATGATTTTGTTATTCTATCTGCAACAAATTGTATTGCTCTAGGATTAATATCAAAATATCTTGCCGCAGCTGATATTGAGGGAAATTCTAGCTCCTGATCTGTTTCAAGATTAAATGAAACAACAGGTTTTCCTGGACATCTAAAATTAATACTACCACCTCGTCCTCGACTGCTATTTTCTTTTGACGTGACGAGATCCAAGTTTTCTAGACGATTATCTGTTTTAATGTTGTTGGTGTGGTCTATTTCTAAACCATCTGGAATAGGTCCGTTGAATGTTTTATAAACAATTATATGGCTATAATAACTAATAAACCTATTCCTTTTTCTACCATGTACCGTTACCATCAAATACCCCATATTGTTCATAATACCAACAATTTTTTAGTTTTTCTTCTTCGAATGATTCCTTTGGCAGATACCTCATATAAATCAAACATGGGATGAGGTTGAAACTCATCTTGTAATGACAAGTGCTCAATACTATCATCAGCAACTGCGCCATTAACGTGATATACTCGCTGTCCTTCTGGAATTTCATCACAAAACAATGTGTTAATAAAATCTTTCCTAAAAATTTCGACTCGTTCGGCATAATCGCCTTTTACGCTGATCTTATAACCAGCTGGTGTTGATTTACCGAACGGTTGACCGTATTTAACGTGTATCACCGACCCCAACATATTTCCCGCGTACAAGTTGAACTTGGGGTGAACGTAATAATACTCCTGCTCGCTTGCGTTCGTCATCAATAAATTTTGTGTCATTATACTATAAGCAATTTATATCTCTAATTGATTGTTTGACTAGCCCTTTGACCATTGAGCTACCTGTTTGAACAATCAATTAGAGATTAGATAGTACATTATATAATAATGCTGAAGTTACGTGATATAGCGAAAAAGAGCCTTATAGGAGATCCTACAAAAATAGTTGCTGCTTTCGCAGGATTTAACAACAGCTATCGGTTTGATAAACAAATCGTTTTAGCAAACTTTACCGCAACAAATCTATATAATTTGTTAGAACCAACTATAAAACGTGAACTTGAAAAACATAAGGGTTTGAAAATTCTAGTGCAGTATCTCGTTATATTTTCTAAATTACATGTGACAGAAACGTCGACTGACGAGGAAATTACAGATCCTTTTATTAACGCAAAATCAAAGCGTGTTTTACTTGGAACTAATCTTTCATCGCAAGCTGATGAAATACACCAGGAAATTTGGAAAAAGATAGAAGAATTTACTCAATCAGGTTCTGGTTGGAAGTCTGAGATGATTACCAAAATTTTATTTCACACAATGAAATATAACGTATTACGCGGTAGCGGCGCTAATAGCGCTGGGTATATTGACCTGCCACAAAAAATAAAAAGTAAAAATGCTGTATAAACGTAAAAAGCTTTGATAACAAATACTTCCAGTGGGCTATTTTCTCTGCGATGTTTCCAGCAGAAAAAAATGCTGATCGCGTTGACAAATATTTTAGTCACGTTGCAAAATTAAATTTTACTGGTATTGACTTCCCAGTTGCGGAAAATCAGATACCGAAGTTTGAAACACATTCATTTAACGTATTTGGTCTTGACGAACGAGCATGAAAACGTTTACCCAAGATATATTTCAGAAAAGCCTCGCAATCGACAATAAAGTTATTGTTTTATAAAAATCATTGCGTATGGATCAAAAACTTCAACGGATTTGTTGGTAAACAGTATAACAAATATTAAAATAAGAAGTGCTTCTGTTATCGTTGTTTACACGGCTATTCTGACAATGAAAAATTACAAAAACATATACAGTACCGTAATAATGTACAGTGAATAACAATGCCTGGCGAGGATAAAAAAATTCTTCGGTTTGTTAATCATAATCATAAACTAAAAATTCCTTTCGTTGTATACACCAACATCGAGTGTTTACTTCAGCCTGTACTTGGCGCAGAAAATAATCCTAACCAATCGAGTACAAGAAAAATTCAAAACCATATTCCATGCGGAGTCGCGTAAAAGATAGTTTGTTGTATTGATCCTAGTTTATCAAAGCCAATAAAATTATATCGCGGTAAAGCTCCAGCTGTTTGGCTTCTCAAGCAGTTGATTAGTGAAGTTGATATATTTAAACGTTTAAGAAACTCGTTCCAATGATAAAACTGACATCTCAAGAAGAATCTGATCACGACCAAGCGAAATTTTGTCACATCTGCGAAAAATCCTTTGACATAGAACCTGGTAATAAAAAAAGTACGTGATCATTGTCATTTGACCGGGCAATATCGTGGAGCGGCTCATGATGAGTGTAATCTAAAATTTCATGCTCCAGATTTTATTCCAGTTGTTCTTCACAATTTCCTAGGACATGACAGTCACATTATTGTAGATGCTTTTGGTGATCCTGAAATAACGTCTCGTTTAAAACTCGATAATATAATCAAGTGTATTCCAAATAATTTTGAAAAGTATATGTCAGTTACTTTAGGTAAGTTGCGTTTCATCGACAGCCTACAGTTTATGGCAGCGTCGTTAGATGAGCTGGTAAAAGGTTGTAGTGAGTTTTATAACCTACAAGATTGTTTTAGAAATCAAGCAAACTTGTTAACAAAAAAAGGAATATTTCCATACAAGTACCTCGATGATTAGAGTAAATTTTATGAAACTTCTTTACCTGGCAAAGATAAATTTTATTCACAACTAAAAATCGAAAATATATCAGACGATGAGTATAAATACACACAAGGTATTTGGAAAGAATTCGATTGCAAAACATTTGGCGATTATAATGATTTGTATTTGAAAACGGGTGTGCTATTGCTTGCGGATGTGTTTTAAAATTTTCGAAAAGTGAGCTATAATAATTATGGATTAGATCCCTGATGGTATTATTCTGCTCCTGGGTTATCTTGGAATGCTTTGTTAAAGTTTAGTAAAGAAGAGCTAGAAATACTAACAGATGTTGACATGTTTAACTTTATCGATAAAGGTATCCGAGGCGGTATTAGCTTGATAACAAAAAAGTATTCGGAAGCAAACAATAAGTATATGAAAGAGTACAATCCTGTGCTTCCATTGAAGTATATCATTTATCTAGACGCTAATAATTTATATGATATTGTTGATCTCGACTATCCTACTTCGCTACACAATTTACACAACGATTATCCGTTTTGTGCGGAATCAATGATAATCGATTATAGTTTGTTATCTCAAGAGCAACAAGCAACAGCATCACCAAGACAAAATTCTATGGTAAAAAAACTAGTCCCAAATTTACTTGACAAGCGAAACTATGTTTTGCATTACAAAGTTTTAAAACAAGCGGTATATGCTGGTCTTGTGTTGAGGAAAGTTCCTCGCGTGTCAAAATTTAATCAGTCGCTGCGGATGAGAGGTTATATTAGCTCAAAGACTTGGAGGAGAGCTGTAGCTAAAACCGATTTTGAAAAAAAACTTCTTTAAGCTTATGAACAACTCCGTCTTTGATAAGACCATGGAAAATATTAGAAAGCGAGTAAACATCGAGCTAGTTAATGATATCAACCGCCAAAACAACCTTGTATCTGATGATGATTTTGGCAGCATGAAAATTTTAATGAGAACCTTGTCGCGATACAGCGACGAAAAACAAATCTAAAACCAAATAAACCGATTTATGTTGGAGCTTCTGTACTTGATTTGTCGAAGTGACTCATATACGATTTTCATTATAATTTTGTTGAGAAGCAGTGGCCGTCAAGTAAACTATTGTTTACCGATACTGACTCTCTTGTTTATGAAATAGAGACTGAGGACGGCTATCAATATATTTATGATAACCGACATCTGTTTGATCTTTCCGATTATCCTCGCGATAGTAAATTTCATGATGATACAAATAAAAAGGTTATTGGCAAGTTTAAGGATGAAATAAACTCCCTCATCATTAAATACTTTATTGGATTGCGGAGTAAAATGTATGCCGTGTTGCTGGACAATAATAAAATAACAAAAAAAGCAAAAGGTTTACCTCGCCATTTTGTTAAAAAAAAAAAATCTATTAGGTTTGATGATTACAAGTACGCACTTGACGGTGGCGTTAGTTTTGTAAGAGCAATGGCTATTTGAACAAATCACCATAAACTTGAAACAGATTTTATTATCAAACGTGGATTAAGTAATTTCGATGACAAACGTTATTGCAAAAACGGAATAGATACGTTTGCACTTGGATATCGATGTTATGATAAATCTAACGATAAATCTATACTTGACATTATATTCTCCGACTAGGGTATGAAATTTTGTATGAACAATAAAAAGAATGTTTGAAAATTTGACAGTGACACATAGCAACAATAGCAAGATCAAATATCTAATGATAGACGATAAACAGTTGACAGCTGAAATTAACAATGAAACATCAGGAATATGTTTCAGGGCCGTGACAGGCTAAAACTTTCACTTATCAGATCTGGTAACAGAGAGTATTTTAATTATCTTGAAAAATTGAGCATGAAATTGTCCGAAGGATTTAATAAATTTCATGGTCTAATCAGTCAACAAAAATATACTAAACTTACCATTGATCTTGATCGATCAAAAGTATTTTCTATTGACAATAAGTATTCTCTTAATAAACTAGAAATGAAAGATTTATTTGAGTCACGTCGTTGTGCGAGCGGTAGAATAAAGTTTAGTCTCTATTATCATAATGATGAAATATTTCTAATTGCAACAGTTAAAACGCTGATAATCGGTGATGAGGTATGAAATAATCTGACACCTAAAACCTCACACGTAAAAAAATTGTCTGTCCTGATGGGTGGAGGTCTCTGGTACAGGGAATTTGTACTTGTACAGAGAAATGGAAGTGTCTAGTACAAGGACTTGTCTCTCAGCCAGAATCCTCTTGTGGTGGAAAAGTATAGTTGTTGGAAAGGGATGGATGGGAGTCTCTGGGATAGGGAAATCGTACTTGTTTGGAGGGGATGGAATAGGGAGATATAGTCTCTGAGCCAGAATCCTTGTTTTTATCTACTACTCTTATAACTAATCGATCTATTTATTCATGCATTATTTATTTATTCATGCATTATCTATTTATTGCCAACTTATTTGCTTCTGCCTTGAGTCTTGAAAACTCTGACGAATGTTTAAAAGTTTATTGATTTGTTTATATGCATATTAGGGAAATTTCATCCTTCGGTCCTTTCCTTTCTTGGTCCGTCTGTCTATTTATCGTATATGAGTCTGTTCATCTATCTAGTAGTGACTATGTATCATTTTTGAGGAAATTTACTTAAAATCTTTATTACACAGACTGATCCTTTTTGTGATGTTATATCTAGTTTTTGATATTCAAATAGAGAAAAGAGACTGTCGAAAGAACTATGTAAAAGACTTGACACAACTACGATAGATTGAAAAGAGTACATGTATGTAACAGCTCCTTAAATTGACCCCACTCGTCAACTTCTAAACGTTAGCCATAATTGGCAATTAGACTGCACTCAATTATGTAACTACTTTGACCCATAGTCTTCATGCTTCTTCGTGTAAGCAAACTTTATTCATTGCATACATTTCTTTCTCAGACTTTGTCGTAATAGCGGATTAGATTGCATAAAATTGCATAATATTACTTCTTATCAGCAGGCATCACTCCTCTATATGTAAACAAATTGTATATATGCGAAGTTCACAAGGTCAGCAAGCAGTTTATTCAATTATCAGGGAATTCATTAGCAAATAACCTGGAAACAAAAGAAAAAACAAAACCAAAGATAGATAGGTAGACAGGAAAAGAAGGAAGAAAATGCCATTAATGAAAGTGAAATGTATGGGGTAGGGCCTCTCCTGCTGGCACGGATAGGATAATGTGTCATTTATACGCCGCTATTAATATGAATGAGTTTTATTTTAATCGCGAGAAATTTCTGCATTTAAAACCCGATCATTGCTATATTTTAATGTTATAAACTGCCGATGCTGTATTGACAATTAAATTTTGTTTTAGAAAGATAACTATGCAATAGGTGTTTTTGAATGATCAGAAACGGTCGGTGTGTGTTTTTACTTTTAGTATTAGTAAAATATGTATCTATCTTTTACCTAGGAAGACCATCATACATCATTATTGGTAGAGTATGTCTGTTATAATTTAGCACAATTTTTTTTATTTATATGCTAATTTATTTAATATATATGCATGAAGACTGAAAAAACAATCTACTTATCCATGCAGACATTTAATTTTTAAAACTAATCTAATCGATTTATTATTTGAAGGTTTACTGCTTCTTCCTATTTCTCGCTTCAATTGGCACTTTTCTTTTTACATCTATTGTGACGTCTATTTGTCGCTTTCATTGCCTATATACATACACACATACCCATCAACATATTTACTTACTGAAATTATTATGTCAAAAATAGACAATAAATCACAAAATTTACATATATACTTCAGAGTATGTGATCACCACTTTTTCCAGCCTAGGTTTAAATCCCAGGAAGATAGCCTCCTAGACTGCCATCACTTAGGCGAAGCCTGGTTTATGCTGATTTCATTTGACCGAATATCTCACTATCATAGCACCGATTTTGAAGATGATATTTGTTTGGTTTTTTTTTACTGGTCTTTGCCGTTTTCCTCGTGAATCAGTGAGAAATGATTTAAACAAACGCGTACAGATGATAAGAGCTCCATCATACGTATGTACGACCGATCCGGTGGCCTAGTGGTTAGAGCGTCCGCCTCGGATGCTGGAGATCGCGGGTTAGAACCCCTGCCGAGTCATGCCAAAGACTTATAAAAATTTTACTCACAGTTGCCTCGCCAGCCGCTCAGCATGAAAAGGTTAGTGTTAGGACTGGTCAGTCTGGTGTCAGGATAATGTGACTGGTTTGGACCTTCTTGAGGGATACACATTGAACACTATTGGGAATGGGATAAAATATCACTGTTAATGTTTGTGTTTCTTCAAAAATTCATTCTTTGAGAGTTACAAAATCGTTTAGTTGCCTACTTTAACAACGGTCATAACCAGAGATTTGAGAATCCTTTTGGAGATAATAAGTGTTACGTGTAGGCTCGTACAATAATAACAAGAGAAAAGAATGAAGTCAACAAGCTTTGTATATTTTAACAAAATAATTTATCTCCCTAGAAAACAATGTAAAAATTGGAAATAGGACTTAGGGTTTGTGAATATAATCCAAAATTTAATCCTAAGAATGAAAAATACAAGTCCTATCACTAAATAGTTCTATTAGAATCCAGGTTCGAATCTCGACGACGTTCCAATATGGAAGGCAATGTCGTCAGACATGGTCCTTGTACAAATAGCAACAATTCCTCAATTAAATCTCAGTTTTTGTTTCCGAATAATTCCAGAATAAATTTCCACTGAATTTCTTTCTCACAGAATTTTATAAAATAGTACACTCGTTTGGTTTTCTAGAGAATAAATTATTAAATTCCAAAAACAAATGAACTTCAAAAACAATCTGGTTTCAACAATAAAAACCTATCCGGCCTTCAAGGTTTCAAAACTACAAATGACTGACAAGCGCTCAGAAAGGGTATTATATCCAATCAAATTATCATCCCGTTCTCACGAGATAGATCACGTGGTCTCTTAACACTTGAACAATGCAATAGGAAAAATGTAATTTGTCACGTAGCAAGAACCCCTATCTACTCTCACTCTGATATAAATTTAAAAATAAAACATTGTTTATTCAGACTAGACGAAATGATCTTGGCAATAGCCAATCGTTTTCGCGTAGCGCTTACACTACCGCGGACCAAGGTGAACTAAAAATATTACTAATGTAACACCTTTCACGTCTTAGATAAACAGAATTACTGAAAAAGAATTTCGAATCCCGTGAAAATAATCATTACAATAAAATGTAATGAAACAAAAATAAAATAAAAAGAATTTTAAGACTAACACACAAGCAATTTAATTACATATACGTAACATAAGAAATACTATTTCCAGCAAAATCTAAATAATTAAATGGTAAAGTTTGAACAGAATGTGATCTCCTTTGAACTGATCCCAATTTCCCATAAGTTAGTAAACATTTCCAATACTATATTTTTGTGTGCAAAGAGACACAAATTGTACAATTACATATTATCTCCGCCATTTAAAGACAATCGTTAAGTGGCTGGAGAAAATATTTAGTCATAATGAGCAAGTTTAAAGAACTGTCTCCATATTTTTATTTTTATGATATTTAATTTGTTTGCTCTTTACAAAATAACAAAAAATGACCCACAATTACATTAGACGTTCGCCAAATATTATAATTTGAAATTATTATACAGTGAGACGAAAAGATATATACATGTATATATTAGATATGTTTTGTTTAAAATCGCTTATATTTTGAGCATTGGAATAAAAATAACACAAAATAATCAGGTGGCACGAAGAACTATTATGTTTTGCCCTATATGGCGAATAATGCAATAACGCGCAATCAGATTTACTTTTGAATATGACTTGGTAGCTTTGATGTTTTGTACAACATTACTATGAAAGAAATATTGATTTGTTTTTTTTTATTCCATACAACTTTCAAAACTTTTGTAGAAAGTGTTTTAAAAAGCAATCTCAACATCTGGCTGCTTACTTAAGTATCAATCTCTGCCCAAAAAATCTAAATTTGTTCGCAATAATTTATTCTAACATACGCATTTTAACGCGCTTTCTGATTGGTCGAACGGCAACATTTGCGGCAGGAAAATTCACGCTAGACCAGGTTTAATGAGAATTCGTCTAATCTGCAGGCTTTGACTCGACTGGTTGCATGACTTATATGATATATTTATAGCTCTATGGACATTAATTATGAATCGCGTGTAAAATATGTGACATTCCTTCATACAATTTGCATTTCAGACTATAAGACGAAACTGCAAATACAATCGTATCTCTTTTTATCCAAATAACAAGAGCAAGCTACGGAAAATATTTTTGTAAGTAAAAGAAAGATTTAGCGTGAGAAGTTAAAACGAAAGACAAGAGGAAAACAAGACCTCCAACTAAATTCGAACGTGGTACCTTAGACACAAGTCAACCGAGGTAATATGAACACACTGTACGGTGTGGGAAATTCAAGATATTACTATAAGAGCATTATGTGTTTCAAACCGCAATATCTTGTGTTGAAAACTAACTTTGTAGTGTATAGCACAGTCAAGTATATTCTTAATTGATATATACAATGAAAATGTTTTATTTTCTGATCTCCGGAGCAACAATTGAGGACGTACTCGCTTGCGATGTATGGCTAATATTTATTTTGAAGTCGGATAGCCTAGTGGTTAGAGCGTCCGCCTCGGATGCGGGAGATCGCGGTTTCGAACAATGACCAAGTCATACCAAAGATTTATAAAAATGGTACTTACAGCTGCCTCGCCAGGCGCTCAGCGTTAAGAGGTTAGTGTTAGAACTGGTCGGCCTGGTTTCGTGATAATGTGACTTGGGGGACTGATATCATGCTACATGTCTGCGGCATGATGCCCCAGTGCTAGACATCACTATAAACTGCCACATTGCAGATATCATAGCGATATGACTGAAAAATTGTTAAAGCTACGTTAAAAATCCAAATCTCTCTCTCTCTCTCTCTCTCTCTCTCTCTCTCTCTCTCTCTCACACACACACACACGCTCATTCTACAAAAGAAAAGTCAACTATGTGACGTATTTCATGCTTTATTAGAGTTCATGTTAAAGCTACGATCTCATTTATAAGTATATTTCAAATTTCAGAAGCAATTCAAGCAAAATATACAAAAAATTGTTTTCTCGATATTAAATCCTTGACTTAAATTTGGACCTATCTTAGCACAAAATGGCTGTTAACTTTGACCTTGACCCTAAGACAACATTGTGATATCAGGAACTGCTTTCTAGTGACGTAAGGAAACAACACCACTGCCTGCACAGACCATTCGGCGCCTGGGTCAGCCTAGCTTTGAGTTGTCATTTCAGTCATTTTTGCTTTGAACTTTGGCAGCAAAATGAAGAAATGACAATACACATTAACGGTTCTGGAATTGCAACATAACGACTTGAAAAATTTCCATATTTTACGTTACTGTTTGCCAATCTTTTAAAAGATGAGGTGAAAACAGGAGTTTTTGCAAGACAGTGGCTAATTTAAAATTGTGGTGGCATTTCGAGAGAAGCGAGGGCTCCACCTAGGGAGAAGGTTGGTCACAACTCCATGTTATGGCATATGGCCATGGCGAATCATATTTTCTGCCAATTGAATACTCAGTTTTCCAAAGTATGTCGTTTCTGGATTGAAGGTCATTAGTTGTGACTGATGCATCACTAGTAAAGTTCAGTTTGTGACAGTAAAATCACCACTAGCGTATTTAAATCTACAAATGCATTATGTTATTCCTTACAGTACAAGTCACATGGGTCATGGATGGGCATTTAATCATTTTAAATTAAATATAAATTGTTCTTTAAAAATTTAACATTAATTTTCTTTAACCAAAGTCTATTCAGTCCTGATTATTGAATGCTCTACACCTTTACTGTCACCAAGAAACTTCCAGACGAAAATTATCTGTCGCAATGGACTTTTACAATGGTGGCCATGTACTAAACTTGGGTCAGAATAAGAGCGCGTCAAGTAGAATCATCATAATCGAGGGTAGTACGAATTTGTTAAACAATATGCGTGGCTTTCATTGTGACATCACAGCTCGCGACATTCAATCCTGATTGTACTGGATCACACCTTTAGGTTCATTTCTCCGTAATTGTCTACGCACTTTAAAATTGATTTTGCCGTATGCACCTATCGGGGCGTCTAAATAATGACCTTCTGCAGAAATATGGATATATACGAATCCAAACAAAGTGAATTCTTGCCACTTAAAGGTATGTAGAAACAAATTTTAAAAAATGACACCCATTACTGAAATAGTCGGTGTTGAATGCCTACATGACCCGTGTGACTTGTACTATAATTAAATGACCTCAACGGAAATGAAAAATAAATAATTTTGTTCTAGGTGAGTTATATTTTCGTCCTATCTCGTATAATTTTCGTTATAATCTAATGAAAAAGATAGATATATTTGTCACATGTGAAACATGTAGATAAATAATCACAACTGAAATTGCAAATATCTGGACTACCTAGTCTTACTTAATCGTCTTTCTCGTTGTCTGAATGGATAACTGTGGGACTATTTCGTAGCTTTAGAAAATGAACAATGTTGTCTCGTGCTTCTTCCCGCACGAGCTCAAGAACTGATATTAAACGGCCTCTGGAACGTTATGTCATAAAAAGTGGTCACGTTTAAACTAGACATATGATGCCATTATACGTGGTTAAGTCTGACCTAAAGGTGAAAAGTTCAAAGATAAGTCGTGTTTGTTTTTTCGGAGACGCAACTGTAAACGTCAATTGTTTCTAATTATCAGAAAACACATGCAAGAATAAAAATTTAAATTTTTGAAAACAACAGTCGAAATTCAGATAAGATACAAAATTTCTTCATTTTCAACATAAAATAAAGTATTTAAATTTTTTTTTTCAATGCTGTCATGCATTTTACATATTATTCCATAAGGCGAGTGAATGATCAGAAGGTAAGCGCTTGAGAAATACATGAACATTTATAATAGTAACAATACGTAACAACGTTTTAGTGCAGAATAATATTCCGTAAAGTCCGCAATGTTAATGTTTTACATTTGGTGAACAGCCGTAGTTTGTATTGGAGTGTTTAAGAAATTGCTAAGACTTTAATAAAAAGGATTAATTGGATGTATAATGATATCAATAGCGCTTTTTTCTTAGCAATAAAATGTGCATGAAATGTGTCTATGTCATCTGAATTACACATAATAATATAATTTGGAGAACATCAACATCATATGGGTCATGCAATTATGTTAAAGTTTCTCGGAAAATCTGCTTAAACTATGAATCATACACTAAATTCGCAAACGCAACACGAATTTTTTATTTTCGGGTGAATCTGCACGTTTATGCCAGTTATTGTAGGCATTGCATTTCACCTGACGCGCTTGAAAACACATTTATTTTGCAGATAAAATAACGGTCACCACTGACCGGTGTAAATTACTGTTAACGCACTTCAGTCTTCAAATGATCAGGTTGTAAAAAAAAAAAATGCGTTAAAATATAAATTAGAAGTAAAACTTACAAGAATGGATTACGAGAGCACGAATCACACGGTATATCTGACTTTCCTAGAACACGTTAAGTGCATAAATTGAATTTACATAAACCCATCATAGTCGGATATAATATGAAAATAAATTTTTAAAAATGCGTGTTCTCTGTTTGAGGAGAAAGTGTAAAGCGTTTTATAGATCACGTATTTTTGTCTGAATATGATGAAACTGGGATCTGATTATTATATATTAGTTTTCGTGCATTTGACTGGTTTCAACAAATATTATCACTTTAAAATCTGTGTTAACTTTTTGTTTTGAACATTTCTGGCGATATTAATATTTTAGATGAAAGCTTAGACGTGTCTGGAATTGTCCACTTTCGATTTTATGTAATGTCTTTTCTTTTATTCACAAATATTGAAAGTTTGACAAGTTCTTACGGTACTTTAAAAGTCGCAAGAAAACATTGCAATCTTAAACTTACTAACCTTAATTTAACATTTCTTTTCTGCATTAAACTAACACCGTCATCTGGGATTTTAGCCTCCTGGTTATTTATGCTCTATACTTGAGATTATGCTTATTTGAAATATAGATTACCGATAACAGTTCTTTAAGTTCCATACGTTAACACTTGTGATACAAAGTTTGTAATTAAACTGGGATCAGAAGCCTAGAGCTAGTATCTTGCTGGAAACACGAATGATAGTCTAAAAATAATATTTGTAAAATAAATTCCTGCCAGGACCAATTAAAATAAATTGGGACATCAAGTAATTTATGTGTCCCCTCTCTTACTTAGATTATATGTTTCAACGTATTGTAAAAGATACCGTATCTTGAAAATATAATTATCCGCGCGCCCCACCTTCTGCAACACATTAGAGCAGAAAACGGCTTGTTTTTCCATTTTGTTTGCATTGGTACACATTTTGTAACTCTGATCAAGTAACGAGTTCTACCTACACGGAACGTATAACACTGGTGAAATGTTTCATATTTCAAATTTTTCTCAAGTCAACGTATTGCCAAATTTTTAATTGACTTTTGGTTATTGTTGCATAACACGATTTTATGTCTAACCAGATATAATAAAAATCACTAATTGGTAATAGTTTCAAAATATAAGCAATCATCTGACTTAAACTAACTCGCAGTTATAAAATAAAACCAACAGTCCATGCATATGTACACGGAGTGTGATACAAAAAATATATACAATTCATTAATGTTTGACCTGTAAAAGTACACCAGAATATGTTCAATCAGGTGCCTGAGCTTAAATACAGACTCATTTAGGAGAAGACACAAAAACGTGGCATTAATATATAAACAGTGTTTAAAGTGCTTTTCTTAGTAGTATGACAAGAACATTATACAATGTATAAACAGTGTTCAAAGTGCTTTTCCTATTAGTATGATAAGAACATTATACAATGTATAAGCAGTGTTCAAAATGCTTTTCTAAGTAGTATGACAAGAGCATTATAAAATATACAAACAGTGTTTAAAGTGCTCTTCTTAGTAGCATGACAAGAACATTATACACTGTATAAACAGTGTTCAAAGAGGTTATCTTAGTAATATCACAAGAATATTATACAATGTATAAACAGTGTTCAAAGTGCTTTTCTTAGTAGTATGACAAGAACATTATACAATGTATAAACATTGTTCAAAGTGCTTTTCTTATTAGTATGATAAGAACATTATACAATGTGTAAGCAGTGTTCAAAGTGCTTTTCTAAGTAGAATGACAAGAACATTATAGAATATATAAACAGTATTTAAAGTGCTTTTCTTAGTAGTATGACAAGAACATTATAGAATATATAAACAGTGTTTAAAATGCTTTTCTAAGTAGTATGACAAGAACATTATAGAATATATAAACAGTGTTCAAAGTGCTTTTCTTAGTAGTATGATAAGAACATTATACAATGTATAAACAGTGTTCAAAGTGCTTTTCTTAGTAGTATGATAAGAACATTATACAATGTATAAACATTGTTCAAAGTGCTTTTCTTAGTAGTATGATAAGAACATTATACAATGTATAAGCAGTGTTCAAAGTGCTTTTCTTATTAGTATGATAAGAACATTATACAATGTATAAGCAGTGTTCAAAATGCTTTTCTAAGTAGTATCACAAGAACATTATAGAATATATAAACAGTGTTTAAAGTGCTCTTCTTAGTAGTATGACAAGAACATTATAGAATATATAAACAGTGTTCAAAGTGCTTTTCTTATTAGCATGATAAGAACATTATACAATGTGCAAGCAGTGTTCAAAGTACTTTTCTAAGTAGAATGACAAGAATATTATAGAATATATAAACAGTATTTAAAGTGCTTTTCTTAGTAGTATGACAAGAACAGTATAGAATATATAAACAGTGTTTAAAATGCTTTTCTAAGTAGTATGACAAGAACATTATAGAATATATAAACAGTGTTCAAAGTGCTTTTCTTAGTAGTATGATAAGAACATTATACAATGTATAAACAGTGTTGAAAGTGCTTTTCTTAGTAGTATGATAAGAACATTATACAATGTATAAGCAGTGTTCAAAGTGCTTTTCTAAGTAGTATGACAAGAATATTATAGAATATATAAAGAGTGTTCAAAGTGCTTTTCTTAGTAGTATCACAAGAACATTATACAATGTGTAAACAGTGTTCAAAGTGCTTTTCTTAGTAGCATGACAAGAACATTATGCAATGTATAAACATTGTTCAAAGTGCTTTTCTTAGTAGTATGACAAGAACATTATACAGTATATAAACAGTGTTCAAAGTGCTTTTCTTAGTAGTATGACAAGAACATTATACAATGTATAAACAGTGTTCAAAGTGCTTTTCTTAGTAGTATGACAAGAACATTATACAATGTATAAACAGTGTTCAAAGTGCTTTTCTTAGTAGTATGACAAGAACATTATACATGAACTATGATAAGTAGTAGTGCATGTAGCAAATAATGAGATCGAAATGAGACAAAAGAGCAGAGAAATGAAGATAATAATAATAATAATAATAATAATAATAATAATAATAATAATAATTAATTAATTAATTAATTAATTAATTAAATCATGAAATTTTATGTAATTTAAGTGACATTAATCATATTATTATGGAAATTTTTTTATAATGTTCTAGGAATACAATTTACTAAATTTCTAACTTCAGTAGATTTCCCGGAATTTGGTAATTCTACAAATCTCAGGATACTAGGAACTTTTAAAATGTAGTCTAGCTCTTGAAGATTATCTGATTCTAGATCTCCATTTTCTGGACAAATTTGTCAACTTGTATACTAACCAAAAGATAACAAAACCTTTTTTATGTTCCCAACAGTTTGATTTATGTACATCCTCACACCCTCGAAGGCCATTTAATAAATCCAGGGCTAACGATGTACAATTGTGCTTTCCAGGACGGCTTTCTATATAAGTAACCATTAGGTTATATATGACAGATATATATATTCTTATATCCAAGGAGATTAGCTTTGTCCAGTATTTCAGACTGTAGTAATATATATTCACATGTAAAGGTGTTTTGCCATATTCAGCACATACAAAATCATTTTGGGTATTTCTTTTTTTATATCGAACAAGAGTTTTGCGAAAGTTTAAGTTCAACCCTTCAACAGCATTTCCTTCAATAAATCCTTATACTTCTGATCTATACTTAAGAATTGGTGAAATTGGTGTGTCAAAAATTTCATTTAACCTTTAGGAGCACATTTCCAAACTTGTATCAATATTTATCCATTATAAATAATGCCCTGAAGCTTGTACGCATAGAATTTGTTCAGCAAGTGTGAAAAAAGCTATGCGAAGAAATGCAAACTCTAACTCTATAAAAGAATATCTGCTGTTCTTCCCACCCTTACGGAAAATTGTAAAGTTGCTATTCTTCCCACCCTTGCAGAAAACAGTAATTTTGGTTTTGTTTGTAGTAACTTGTTGGCGCCACTTGTCACAATATGTACTCAGAGCACACAAATCCTTTTGCAGACCTTGATTTGTCTCAGAAAATAAAAATAGTTCATCTGCGTACAAAATCATAAACAGAAACAGAAAATAAGCAGGAAGACAAGAATTCTCCTAGACGTACACCAGTTACAAAGACAAATTCTTCCGACAAGGCATCTTTTAATCTCACTATACGTTTGACATTTTCATACACTGAATGTACAATTCAAATTATTTAACGCGTAATTCTAACTCAATTAATTTATACCATGAAATATCTCTTATATTACAACCAAGCGCTTTAGCAAAGTCAACAAAAAGCGAAAAAAATTCCCCCGAATTAATATGAGTTATAAATCTATGCTACGTAAAAATGTTATCAGTTGTGGACTCATTTTTTCTAAAACCAGTCTGAGTTTCGACAAATACCTTTTGATTCCCCGCTCAGTGAACAAGGCTATTATTTAAAATCAGAGGAGACGGTTTACCCATGACGCACAAAATGGTGATACGTGTTTAATTTTCTAGATTATTTACCGAGACTTTGGGTATAACGGTAGCCTCAGACCTAGTGTTCGGGAAGATTCCTGTATTTAAAATGAAATTAAAAATATAGAGTGACTATATCTGAGAACCTCCTTGCCATATATACCAAAAAGTAAATTAAATATATTATCAGTGTCATTGATTTTACTATTCCTTAGCTCTTTCATCCCTCTATCGAAGTACAGTACTGAATTCATCAAACAAATTTCAAAGTCACGCTGTACATACCACATGAAAAACATATCGTCAGGCAAATATAGTCATTTGTTTCTAAAATGTAGAGGTAGCCGTCATTTCTTTTTTTACCTTCTTCTTTATAAAACAACATTTACTCGGCTTACTCATATGTTAAAAAATAAATAATAGCTGATATTGTAATGTTATTAATCATTGGTTGATGAGCTTGCAAGTGTTGCGCATTGAAATATTTATTTAAAGTGATATATTGGCGCTTTGAAAACGATCACATTTTCTTTACCACCACCCCCACCACCCGCAAGAAATAAGAACGATTAAATGGTTAGTCTGTAACATTGACAACAGCGTCGCTGGTTATTTCTCTTCTCTCTATACAGTATATACTGCATAATTACCTCTATTACAGTCTTGAAAAAACAATGATTTTTTTTTCGGGATATAATTATTTCTTCTGTCCGAAAAATACACTATCTGTACAATGAAGTCCACTGACACAGACACTATACATAAGCAATAAAAGTAAACATGAATTTTAGAGGTGATAAAATGTATTTAAGCCACAGCGGACAAAGCGTGCCCCTTGTATGCGTTCAGCGAGATAGTGGCACCGTTGCACGATTTGCACGATTTTCATGCCAACGCCCCGGAAAAACCTCGAATTGCGTTATGTGTATTATGTGTTCGGTCCGAAGCATGAAACAGACTATGAAAATTGTGCGTGTATGTGATCTAAGATTTTATTCAGAAAGCTAAAACAGGGATCCGTTATATCTCAGTTTCTAAAGCGTCTGATTAATAATCTGTATTGGTCGCGGATTAGATCACCGCCCATGTCAGCCCGGTTAGGCTGCCCAAGTATGTCCCATGGAAAGGCAATTAGCTCCCATTTCCTTGGCATGATATGGTCAATAATACAATAATGTGTTAAAAGTGTACCCACTCCTTTCAAATACGAACTTTACCGGCAAACAGATCAGGGAGTTTACCATACTTATCGCAAGCCTTGGTTTGAGCGTTAGAATTGTTACCAGATCCTTGTATAGAGAATCTCGCAAGAGATCTGGTTAAACGAGAGAGAGAGAGAGAGAGAGAGAGAGAGAGAGAGAGAGAGAGAGAGAGAGATTAAAACTCCTTGGTCATAACGATGCAGTTCTATACCATTCTGAAAATCATGCAAACGGCATGTGATATATTTATGACAGGTTTAGAAACGTTTAATACTGTTTTGTTCCCGAAATTACATAAATGTTATTGTACCAAAATATAAATATTTCTTTTTAAATAAATATATTGATTTCATTATAATAAATTACTTTTTTTTCTTTATTCAATACTGGAAATAAGGAAAAAACGAAAAATTAATACAACAGGAAATTGATAATTAATTCAATAATGGGCTTCAATAGGCAAAACAAAATGCGAAGTGGACTAAGATAAAAAGTAAACTGATTTATTCATTAGACAGTCAACAAAAACAAGATACATCAAGGGTTTCAATTCATTGACATTATCGAAACATAAAGGTATTTTGAATGGGCATAAAAGTGTATTAAGCAATTTGACGTGTTTTTGGTCATTGTTATGTATAGTGTGTATACTTACTGTATTTAGACAAGCTGGAAGCATTTTCTTTAATTGTAGCAAAGCGTGACATAACTGTCAGGAAAACGTCTGAAAATTGCGTCATTAGTTACATGTTATCACGTGATATCAACAAAATAATATGGCCGTTCCGATATAAATGACGCTCCGACACTGATGTCACGACGATATATATATATATATATATATATATATATATATATATATATATATATATATATATATATATATATTACGGTAAGTAGAGTTTTCGCAATGTTAAAAACAACACATTGAAATTAATAAACAACATAGAAAACGTTGAAGGAAACATGTAGTTTAGTACAAGTACAAAAGTCTTTAACATACAACAACTTCCATTGATTTCTGTTGATCTCACTGTGAAATGTATAATCTGGTTTACGAAGACGACAAAAAAAGTCGTCAAATAATGCATCATAATGAGTCTCTGTAAGATTGAACGGGGTCATGACCTTTGCAGACGACCGCCTCCACCATCAGATCGTTTGGCATTATGTTTGAGTCTAGTGATCAGAATTGCATGCCATCCAAGAAATCTAGCATATTATCAGTTATTGGTCCCATTATTTGATTGGCTAATTCCTAATAAATCCTTGACACGTGGGCGGAGGGCAGAGAGTACAATTTATTTGTAATACTTGCAATATCCGCTGAATGATTTCAGTTAATTCCGAGTTAAAATAATATTACTTTGTGAGCTTGCTCTAAATACATTCATTACATTAAAACATTTTAAAAGCCTTCATTTACATTTGTTGGAAGAATCAATAAATTAATCGAGGGCATAATGTAATCGATATGATCAAATTTATTGTATGACATGCAATTTGTTCATCAGGCTGAAACATGTCGACAAACGACGTTGACGGAAGTAACTTTCGGCAACTTGGAAATTAAGCGAATTTGTTACCTCCCTTGCTCGAACTCGGGTTCTAGAGGATAATGGTTCAGCTGTCTTAATTACCGATTTACAGATAATGAGACCAACAAAATTTAGACATATTTAGACGTTCATGTCATTATTTTGCACTCCGATTTAATATGACCTGACGTGGCATTATATTTTATTAATATGGCATAAATGAAAGTGTCAGCAAAAACTTGTTGTAATGTCAGGTGACTAATTAAGATCAATAACTTGTTGTAATGTCAGGTGACTAATTAAGATCAATATTGGTTTTCGAAATATGGAATACAACGAGTCAGGATCTAGTTTCACTAAGCATCGCAAAGGTATTCTAGTCAAAACGAGATTCCTACATAACTTTCCGTACATGCCAACTCACTCAAAATTTCAACGTTAGAGGGTGTACTAAAACCCCGAGGAATCCTGCAATATTATTGGTGTAGGAATCAACAGTGACATAATATAACTAAGCAATATACTGTCTTGTATTATTCATCTTCTGTGCTTGTTGTGTTTTTAAATTTCACTCTAACAATTTGCAGGCTACGTCCGTCTTCAGTTCGCCGTCTGGTGTTGACTTTTCATCGAGTGGATAATGATGATCACGCGGATCGAATTAGAAAATGCCGCATGATGCGTCTTTGGTGGTAGGATTAGATTCTGAGAAATTAATTACGTCTGCTGTTGCAGAAATAATACAGAGTACGAGACTTTATCTCGCCTGGAAGAGACTGCATCTTCCTTAGGGAAACTGTCAGAGATCCTTTGGAACAAGTATCATGGATAGAAGCATCTTCATGGACACAATTACTGTGGATTCGGAAGGCGATTGGATATGTGATTGGACGAGCGTGACCAACCACGTGCTGGTGAACCACCTACGAATCAGACTGACCGTTCATGTTGACCCCGCGTATAGGTATGCGAACGAAATGACAGATAGATCATCAAGACCCCGACGAAGGGCAAAATTGTGGTCGATCGCGACCCGTAACGAATTGACGGTTGTGTTATTATAATACCATAGTATTACAGTCCAGGAAGTTATTGGAAAGGTACAGGAGCGATCAGTAGAATGGCTAGTGCGTTTAACGTCGATAAAAAAGTTGATCGAGTGTGTCTAGCGAGACAAGCATTATAATTAATGCGAGACAACACCACCTTGTTGGTATGACAAACACGAAACGTTTTCCAACTCGGGTAGACATTTTGCATTAACGTAAAATAGATCAGTGGCCACTCTGACCGCAGTTATGGGTATCTATTGCTTATTGATAAACATTAATGCTAACCTACACCATTATGGAAGACCTCAGGTATGTTTATTTAGGATGCTCTCCATCATGGTAACTGATGGTGTGCCCGAAGGATTCATCAGTTTTTGGCAAATTTCCAAGTTTTCTAGACATACATATACCCACTCAAGTACTGGCTTAAATAAGGAAATCCATTTCAGCCGGATCAATAACTAATGAGCAACACATATGCATGCAATCATTAGACGCTTCAACTGTAAATCTACCGATTAGCTTTTGCGTGTGAAAATTTATCGCGCGTTGCATTGTGGACGGTTGAGGATGCCAAACTTGTTTTTGTGGTTTATACAACACGATTGCCTTCGCGATGGTCAATATGTTTAGATCAAGCATAAAAGTAAGAAGCCCAATTTAAGCCCATCCACGTTTAATTCTGGTCTCTTTAAAAGTACCATCTTGACGTACACACGGTGGATTAAAAATGGTGTCCTAACCACGCCGGGAAGACCTGATGAACATTCTTGGCAAATCGAACGACATCATCTCGGCAAATCTGGTATTCCAAAGACCGCCATGCCCGTATTTAGCGTAAGATCGATGGATATCTTAGAGAAAATTCTTCTGAGTGGGCCTCAAGTTATTTTTTTGTTGTGCAAAATCTGACGCCACCGACGCGATCGTTAACGAGTATTTCATGATATCGTTGGCATTATTGGTGTATTTCAAATCTGCTTAGCATTTATACTGGATATGGACACAGATGACGCTCAGTAGCACGGCGTCTCTCATCGTAAAGTCTAGTCAGATTGTGGTACTTCGATTTATGCTTAACAGCATAACCAAAATATACATGATCGTACATAAGGTTATCAATAGCATTACGTTGATGTCGTCGTAGTGGGCAATCGCGCCAAGGTGCGAAATCAGATACGGCTGATCATTCAGAAAATGCAGATGCAAACGTGTTAAATTCCTCTGCGGTGGATGGTATAATGCTAGTCTTACAACGTTGAGTCTGATCATGAGGAAGAGAATAATAGCATTCCAATTCCATCATCGAAAAGTTCGTTTTGCTTTAACGCGTCGGGGCCTTCGAGAGAAACACTCCTGAACATCTATCTGGTAATCTCCATTGGGCATAAATATGTGTAATATGTTTAATTGTTTGGTCTATTAGCTTGATACCAGATTATCGCCAGCGCTTGCCATCACGATGCTAGATATAATGCATACTTAGCCTTCACGCCAACTTCACACTACGTACAGGAACTGGACCATCACCTTTGAGATCTTCAGCCGCATGCATTCAACAATATTCATGTATGCATCACTGCCCACACATTGATCAATTTCCAGTGAAAAGTCACGCACATTGACTCTGCCAGTCATATGAAATATGTGATATTAGTATGGTCAATTACTATTTTACCACACTCACCTTCACAGTCTGGTTACTGGGGTACTAAGTTTCCCCTGTAAAGAAACCTGCCAAACCGAACATTGCACACAAACGAATACGCGAATGACCACACATACCTCGGCGGGAAATAGTGGGATCGCTCCGGTTTCTTCTCCCTGGTATCCTCCAGGAGATCACCATAGAGCAAGCACTCTACCCATTCGCCATAGCAAAAAACCCTCTACTCATCCATCGTTGAACACCAACTATATCCATCTACCATAGAACAAACACTATCCATTTCCACCTAGTTCCTATCGAACTAGCTGGTTAACTTACATAAAGATGCAAGAAATTGCAAATCAGACATCTGAAAAATGAAAAAGACAACTTTAACATTAGTTATACAAGGATCGCTGGAAAGTAATAAATGAAAAGTATGGCCTAATGGTGGAAGAGGTGGAAAAAGTGAACACAGATCTTGATTCCGTAATGGAGGCAAAATTCAAGAAATTTCAAGACAAGAAAAGGTAAAGAGCACTGATTTTGATCTCTTATAATTTGCCTGTGCATAAAGCCGAAATTAATTGATCAGAAGAAATAGATCCATGGAAATTACAGAGAGGTTGTGGATAGATGAGAGTAGACAAAAAATGTTGTTTATTGCGCGGGAAAGCGCTTGAAAGCGGTATTAAAATCTCCTCAAAAGTTCCTAACTCATAAACGTATGGCCCCACTACAAACACAATTTTTAATCACACTCTTCTTGGATTATGATTATTAACTCTTCAAATTGTTTTACAAAAGCTGTTTTTCTCAATACCATTTTCAAAAACATTTTTGTATATTTTAAATCGATCTGCTATTATTATTTTTAAAAGTTGAATCACCGAAATATCACCTTCATCATATATAATTGGTTTTTTTTTTAAAGCTAGCTCATTAACTTGGGCTATTAACTACTTTAAACCGGCTTCAAACCCTAAACAAACGTTTTTGTAATTTCCCAAAAATCCTAGTCTAACAAAATAATCCTTTATGACCCTTGAAACATAAACCATTGAAGGCGGGCGTAGTGCATTTCGAGCGAAGAGAGGACAGCACTGTCAACCTTCGCTGTTATATGAATATACTCATTGAATTGATTTGCATCAAGAAACTTAAATGCAGTTTTTGTTATCGGTTAAAACAAGGAATTATGTTTTATTTATATTTCCTTAATCATTGGAAACGTACCCCTGAACTGCCGTTAATGGTTGGTACCTTCAAATCGGCGCTGTGGATTATGTGGGAAAAGTACGGAAATCCTGTACATTCACTAAAATGGTGCATACTAGTTACCTGTGGGTTCACGAGGGCTGGAAATGTAATTCAGTTGTCATCAAAGTATATTTGGTGTCACCCAAAATACCATTGGTTCATAATAATTTGGTAAGCGTGCCAAATTTTTCGCTGGATACTGTCTGTTTAACAATACATAGCTGATACGAGCAACAGAAAATTGTTCTATCTACAACCGACACCCCCACCCATTCCCAGACAAAATCTCCCTAGGACAAAATCGCCCTAGGAAACAAAATCCCCAGGATAAAATCCTTCCCCTTCCCAATAAAAAATATAAGATAGGACACAACTCCGTCCCCCAGTATAAGTTTAGTTCTCTTTAAACGTTTTAAATCAACACAAATATACATCTTTGTATGTCGGCTTGGGCTCTTGGAAGCTTTGTGTCAGCTTCACTTGAGTAGATTGACGTATAGTGTGCGGGTTAGATGTTAGATCTTAACAGTTGAGGAGATTAAGATGTCTAATAATCCTTTTGATATAGTTTTGACTAATTGCACGCGCGTGTGTTTCGTCACCTCGCTTTTATAAGCATCACTACACACTTTTAATCCATTGTATTAATTCCTTCCGCGATGTGTTTAACACTTACATTTTTATCTTATACTATATCCGTTTAAAATAGAGCACTACTAGCAAAAAGATGATATAAGTACTGAGTTTACTGTATTTGACCATTATTGTTATATTGTTTTGTCACCTTGCTTTCATTAGTATCACGCACTTTTAATCCATTGCATTAATTCCGTCCGCGATGCTTAACATCTAAGGCATAATTTTATTGTATAAACATGAAATAAATATTGATTTCGTGCTAGGGGGATTTTGTTCTGGAAGATTTTTGTCGGGGTGGGTGGGTATGGCGTTGTTTGTCCTACACCCACTCAAAGTATTGCTAGCCTTGTCTGGTTTACAACAATCTTTCCACGATAATATATTTTATAAGAAACATTACCATTAAGGTCTATGGGAAATAAACTAGGTGTCTCAGCCCTATTGTGAGCACAGTCTAAGCTGTATACTCATCGGCATGCAGAATGTTAGATCGTTTACCTTTTATAGTCAAATTCAACATGTTTAGATTTGACAATCATGGAAAAACCGAAATATCATTGAGAGAACTATGAGATTAGTTTTTGATGATGTTTTCGAAATATTGGTGAAATACTAATAAAGTAGTTTTCATATTTCGGAATTTAGATGTAAATCATGGGGTATGATTTGCTTCGTATGAAGCAAATAAATTACTTGAATACACGTGTAATTGTACTTATTTAAACAATTTTATAAGTTTACTAATCTTAGTTAATAGTTAGAAGAAAAATGTAATAAATGTAACAATTAATCAATTAAATGAGCACTAGTGTGTATTAGTGGATTAATTAAATGAAATCAGTTGCAAATATTCAAAATAAGTTGGACAGTATAGTCATATCATAGACATGATAAAACATCAGACAACTCACTCCACCCACCCCAACCAATTTAAAGTGCCATATCAATTCGACACAAAGGTCCTTATGGTCCCTTCTCTTGGCAAGCTGGAGAAAACACTGTTTTCTCCAGCTTGCCAAGAGAAGTTTCTCCAGTTAAAAAATGCCACTGCATGTCGTACTTCCAGGCCGACTAGCCAAGAAATATTTATATGCCATATCAAACTAGTCATTTCTTTTCCGTGAGGGAACAACACATACCTTCAGTTTTTGTTTTTGTTTTTATTATATGACCCCCCATTTCTTTTTTTTAAAAAAAAAAGCTTTCCAAGTATCTTTATGCAGACTACTTAGCACTACCGATTCATGCAGTACGTAATCGAGTTATGGGTCTTTCAGAACGTATACCGATTCGGTACACTTATGTTACCTTTGTAAACAATGTTTTGATCTTGTGTTTACTGAGTTGACGTTTGCGATAGCTCTTTATACGGCAGGTCTTCCTGGCGCAGACATCTTATATTTAGCTGGTTTCTTCAGCTCCTTGCCTCATTCTTAACCAGATTTGTAATGTCTGGGGCAACCATTCACAGCGCTCTGTCTACCTCTTCCTGTCTCCCGAATGTTGGCATGTAGCTGGTTCCATATACCAGGCCCCCACCCCCCTGGTCGATACTCTTGTCCATCAGATTTAGCGGGTTGATTTATCGGATTAGTATGTATCAAGAAGGGACATCAGATATGTGACATTTTGTGTTATAACCACGCGTCACTGCATGAGGCCGGGGGAAAGGTGGGTCCAGAAAGATGGGGTGTTATGTAATAGAAAGCTGAGATATTTGCGATAACTAGCCATCGAAGTTGCTCTCTAGAGCGCGTTCAAAATACACAGTCGTTGTACTGGAGGAAAATTAAATAATCAAGCAAGTAAAGATTTATTTCGAAAGAACACAATATTTAAAATGACAAATTTTCTATTAGTAATCAGTTTAATAAAAGAAAAATTATTAAGAGGAGAAGAACTGTTTGTCATGAACGAAGGAATGAAAAAGAAGGACACAAAGATGCGAATGAGGAGGAGGAGAAAGAAAAATATATTCCAAAGACTAAATTTACTAGTCAAGATAACATGACTCATCGATGGACATTCTCGTTATTAAAAACTTGCGTCCTTTATACCGCTTTTGGCAATATATATTTTCTGAAGTGATAAATCGGGTAGCAGTAGTATATGAGGCCACTATAGCGTCAATGGAAATCCCAGTCAAAAAAGGTCGTGGGCCACTTTGGCGTCAAGAAGAATTTAACATGGGGAAATTTAACATGGAGTGAATGGGGAATTGAACATAGCGACAAGGGATTGGGCCACTTTAGCGTCAACGGGACCTTAACGTTAAAAATGGGTATATCAAAATTGGCGTCAGTGGGAATTTAACATGGGAATGTCATCTGGATGTCAATGGGAATTGAACATGAGTAACATCATGGGGTTTATATGGTCAAAACTTTTGATTGGGTGAAATGTACTTGTAGGGACAAAGGGTTGATAGGGACAAACATAGACATACAGAAACAAACAAATACACATCCAAGCACACAGAAAAGAGGACAGAGATGTTCCAAAGAAAAACTCAGAGACAGAATAGAGACTCCAATAAGAAAAGTCTATTGTACCGGTACAAAACATTTATTCAATTATATACATGGGCTCTCTGTCCTGTGCTATGGTCTAAGCACTATCCATTTAATACATACAAATTTTGGACATGGAACAAACCTATTTACAAGCTATTTAGTTCTTCGTTCTAGTAAACAACTTTTTAAAATTAAAGTTCATGCCTTCAAAGAAACATTTCATATACAACTTATTTACATTTCATCAAAGAATGCCATTTTCTTTCACTCTACATTAAATGTTTAGTTTTAAGAAAAAGGTAAAACAAACAAAGTAACAAACAATCAAATAGGAGAAAGTTTATGTTTCTCTTTTTATCAGTCACACGCGTTGGTTAAAATCTGGTCAGCTACCACTTGTGTGGCCAGCGTAGATGTTTCCCATCACGTACTCTCTTTCATTCGTAAATCTGCTGTTATGTCCATTGTGCTAGGTAAACTTATCGATAAGCAGATCAATGGCGGTTATTGTCTTCTTCCCATGAAGGTACAACGTATGCCATATGAATGGTCACCTTTCCATCGGTGATGTCAAATTTTTCTCTCATTGTCTGCACGTCTTCAGTAGCCCTCAATAGTTTGGAAGAAGTTAATTCTGCATGTGTACTAAACCCGAGACATACAGGAGAGTTCAAACTGTCGTGATACATAGATAAGCTCAAACGACCTCGATCTTTGACTTGATACTGACATTGGAGTTCCTCTAACAGTGAGTCAAATAAGTCTGTAATGAAACCTGCTGCTTGAGAGTCAATCCTTTAACTTTACACTCGGTGTGCACTTCTCCTTGACGGTCCCGGTATTCGTAACCGTAATTTTTAGGACCGCCACTAGCAAAACTAAGGATCGGGGTGCTCGTCCGTCCAGGCTCCTAAACGGTCTCCTTCGATGTCAGGGTGCTGGTGACCTAGTCGATCGATGTAGATGCAACTGTCCGTGTCATAGTACAGCACATGATCTCCTAACTGGTGTAACGCTTCGTACAATTTTGAGCGAGCATGGACTGTCACGTAAGCCGCAATAATGACATTTCCAAATTCGTCGGCTTCTACAAAGTCCAGTTCTTCTTCGTAATTGACTAAGATCAAGTCCTCGCGAAGGACGTCCACGTGTTTCATGTATTTGGTTTTGTCGTGAATCATCTGGAAGTAGTGGGAAGGATCTGTCAAATACCCCGTCTAGGGTAAACACGGTCGTTGTGCCATTTTGCCCTACAAATAATTCAACATCACTTTGGCAAACGATCGCCTTCCTTCGATTTTCTCGATGTGGTCTAAAGTGATGCCTTCATGCTCCAAGTATTTCTCTTTGAATTTATTTTGGTCTTCGGGAGTGTGGCACCAGGAAGGATAGCCACTGGCTTCTTGTTTCAGTTTTAAAAAGGCATCCACGTAGTCTGCGAAAATGCCTTTCTGAGTCTCGTTGTCCTTGTGGTACTGTTCTGTCTTGGGAAAGTGGTACATTTCGTACACTTCTAACAGCTGGTATCCCAGGTCCAGACCTTAACCAATTCCGCGCTAACCCACGTTCCCGTCAAGGCACATTCTTCCTGGGTGTGCTGACAAGGTCGATCTTGGTTACACATTTCGGCACAAGTACGGCACAAGGGCAACATCAGTTTTCCTTGGCAATGGGGAGGTAAAACGGGATGGTACAAGTTCGTGGGAGGCAAGACTTTGCACTTGATCAATCCTTCGTATTGTCGAATGTTGTCCAGGTCAATGTGTTCCGTCAACAATTGCGGGTGCCCTGCGGAAAAGTGACAATATTTGCACACATAAGGATACAGCGAACACACGTCCAAGTATCTGATTTCTTCTCCTTTCTCGTCGTCGGCTTGGTACAGCAAACAGGTGGCATTCGTCCGTCCTCCGTACAAGCTGTCCCTAGGGTTCAGTGGGTCCACCAGTTTGTAACTTTCCACGATGCGTTTAAACTCGGGATCGGTTTTCAATCGGTGATCGTACTCGTGTTTCCACATTTCCACCACTTGGTATCCTTGCTGTTCTAACTTCAAGCGCCGCTGACAAGTGGCCTTGTACAAGTCTTCCATGGTCCGTTGTAAAAACTGATTTTTAGTGTCACGTTGAGGGTAGCTGTTGGGTCATCCGTGAAATAAGCATCCGTTAAACACGTACACGATCTTGGGGTTTCTTAAGTCCTAGCCATCCACCGAATTCCTTCCAAGGGTCTTTTCGCCTCTTCCATTTCGGGCATGTTGGATCCATTTGTTTTCCTTGTCCCACAAGTAATGTAACCAGCGTAGGGCTTTGATTGAGTATTGACATTTGACAAAGTTCGTCGTTTGAGGGCTGATGAAAGCCAGGGTGTTTTCAGGCATGAATCATTGGCGGTACACTAAGGAACACGCTTTGGCAATGGTGCAGGATTCTTTCAAAGGATCGATCCCTCCGTCCTCAATGAACAGTTCTCGAAATTTTCCACAGCAACGCCGTAAAATGTCCACGTTGGAACGACAATATTTTAACATTTCTTCCTGAAAGTCGAAGGGGTCCGCGGCGTGAGTCTGGTACCAAGCGTAGAAAGCTTCTCGTTGTTCGGTGCACATGTTGTCGGGGTCGTAGTAGTGTGCCTCAGGCAAATGGGGCAGAACGGCGTGTTGATTGGCTTCGGTATTGAAAAAGTGCGGAAAATAGCCTTTGGCCATTTCTGTCATTCCAAACGTTTTAGGCATTCGGCTCAAAGGCATGGCCAAGTAACTCATCGAATCTTTAAACTGCACTTGTCCCACTTGCATGGAAATAATTTTGGCTTCGTTCAAAATGACTTTAGGACGTTCGGTGCTTTGTTCCGTTTCGTATCTGAGAAGAAATTGCCCATCGTATCCCGAGAAATTGCATAGCGATGACAATCTCGGTAATGTTCGATGTCGTCTTGGCTCCACGTCTCGTCGATAGGGTTTAAGATCCATTGGGCGAAATCGGCCAACGTGTTAGGTCCCCGGAAGATTTTTTCACGTCCTCCAGGAATCTTGCTGCAGTGAGGGCTATGACTAAAGATAGGCTCTTGGATGCACTTCTCGCACGCTCGATGAGCCACGCAGAAATTAGGAATGTGAATACCGGTCTCTTGCATGCATTCGAAATCGAAAAAGATGAATTTGCCTTTCTTCTGGTCATCTTCCTGTTGATGTTTGGAATGGTATTTTTGAATGTAGCATTCGTGTTCCAAGTCCACGATTTGGCGACAAATGTGACATCGTTTCTTTCTTGGACATACGTGAATCTTGGCGTTATTGGTACTTATGCCTTGTCCACAAGTCCGGCACAATCTCAGGAGTTGACAAGCACGTTTCCGCTGTGAACCTTGCGTCTTCAAATGTTATTGGTAACAGGTTCGACTGACAAAAGTGCGCTGACAAGCTGGCCAATGCACTCGTTCTTGTCCTTCGTCCAGACAGGGTTTAGAGGCCAAACATCCCTCACATTTCGATCCGCAATGCTTGTGTTGCTCTCGATTGTTATAGCCATTGTCACATTTCTCACAATAATATTTGTATCCCAGGAATCCAGTGATGCTGGTAATGGTATCAAAATGTTCATCGTGATGATAGACGTGAATGTATTTTCTGTTTTGAAATTTTTGCCTCGAAATAACAGAGGTCCACGCACTTCTTGAGTTTGCACTTTCAAGGTATAGCGTCGAGCGAAGGCGTCTTGCAATTTTTGCATTTCAGGAATGCCATAGGGCGTGTCTTTAGCTAGCCCCGCTTGAGTAACAGGAGTTCTGCTTCTCTTTGTTGTTTGGCTCCGTCCGATTGTTGAATAGTTTTCCAGGCTCTTTTCCATTCTGCCATGTCGTTCTTGTCGGCATACGTTCGTCCCACCACGATGGCACGAGCTAACACATCTTGTCTTGAGGGTTGTTAATTTGGACGAGGCTCTTTTTGGTGCTGCGAAAGTTGTCTACTAATAACACATTTTTGCGTCCTGTCCCTTGGGGAAGGTTAAGGTTAATAAACGTCCTTTTTCTCCATGTAACATACCACAGTTTTAAAACAAATCTTCAAACAATTTTTATCTCCAGTGTGGAGAATAATAATACCACTACTAGTATGGTACAACTGCTATAACTATTACAGCTATTACTACTACTACTACTACTACTACTACTACTACTACTACTACTGTATTTTTCTAATAAACATTTTAAAAAATTCAATTTAAGATGGATTTGTGATGTGTATAATACTTTTCATTGATTTATTGTGTTATTTCTGTCACCGATTAACGAATTTGGTCCGTAATTATGTTTTTCGCACGGTACTAATCTTAAAGAAATATGGATTAGTTATAACATATATATCTTTTATGCACACCTCGTTTGTGTTTTTCATTTGCAAATTATTTGATTCTGTCTTGAGTTTTGAAGATTCTGACAAATGTTTCGATGTTTTTCAATTTATTTATATGAATATTAAGAACATTTCATCCCTTCTATCCTTTCTTTACTTGATCTGTCTATTGTATTTCAGCCTATTCATCTGTCTACTAGTGAATATCATCTATCATTGATCTATCTATCGTATTTCAGCCTATTCATCTGTCTACTAGTCCCTATCATCTATCATTGATCTGTCTATCGTATTTCAGCCTATTCATCTGTCCACTAGTGAATATCATCTATCATTGATCTGTCTATCGCATTTTAGCCTATTCTTCTGTCTGCTAGTACATATGATCTATCAGTGATCTGTTTATTGCATTTCAGCCTATTCATCTGTCTACTAGTCCCTATCATCTATCATTGATCTGTCTATTGTATTTCAGCCTATTCATCTGTCCACTAGTCCATGTCATCTATCATTGATCTGTCTATGTATTCAGCCTATTCATATGTCTACTAGTCCCTATCATCTATCATTGATCTGTCTATCGCATTTCAGCCTATTCTTCTGTCTGCTAGTACATATGATCTATCAGTGATCTGTTTGTTGCATTTCAGCCTATTCATCTGTCTACTAGTCCCTATCATCTATCATTGATCTGTCTATCGTATTTCAGCCCATTTATCTGTCCACTAGTCCCTGTCATCTATCAATGATCTGTCTATTGTATTTCAGTCTATTCATCTGTTTGCTAGTGAATATCATCTATCATTGATCTGTCTATCGTATTTCAGCCAATGCAGCTGTCTTCTAGTACATATAATCTATCATTGATCTGTTTATTGCATTTCAGCCTATTCATCTGTCTATTTGTCCCTATTTTCTAGCATTGATCTGTCTATTGTATTTCAGCCTATTCATCTGTCTACTAGTGTGTATCATCTATCATTGATCTGTCTATTGTATTTCAGCCTATTCATCTGTCTACTAGTGTGTATCATCTATCATTGATCTGTCTATTGTATTTCAGCCTATTCATCTGTCTGTTAGTGCCTATCATCTATCATTCTTTCAGGAAATTTACTTCTAAGACGATGATAAAATCAATTCTTTATCACACTGATTGGTCCATTTTTGACGTTTCTTCAAGTTTTTTTTAGATTCGAGTAGGTAGAAGAGACGGTCGAAAGTACTATGTAAAAAACCTGACAGAACTATAATATATTGAACAGAGTACACAACGTAAGAACACTTCATACTGACACCACTTGACAAGTTGTTTCAACGTGTTTGCCATAATAAAGATATTAGACTGCAGCAAATTCTACTCTTCTACGTTTAAGCATATTGCATATGGTCTTTGCCATAATAGTGGATCAGATTGAATAAAACTGCACAATATTACTTGCTACCTACAATCTTCACTCTTCTGCACGTAAACAGATTCTACATACGTAAAGTACACAAGGTCACCACGCAGTTTGTTCAGTTATCACGGCAGCCAATGGGAAATAACCTCTCACTGGACCCTTTTTACATCTTGTTTGACGCCTTTTGGTCGCTTTAATTAGCCCCATTTTGCATCTAATATGATGCCTATTGGTCGCTTTAATTGGGCCTTTTTAATCTAATGTGACGCTTTTTATTCACTTTAAAAGATATAAAAATGGGCCCTTTTTATATCTAGGTTCAACATATAAACTTACTCAAATTATTATGTCAAGAAAAAGAATATAAATTTGCATGCGATCACCACTTTTTACAACCTAGTTTTAAGTCCGAGAAGACAGCCTCTTTGACTTCCACTAGCTAGGCCAGTCCTAGTTTATTCTCATTCCGTTTGTCCCAATATCGCACTTTCCATTAGATTTGCTTTCTACTGTTCTTTATCTCAACTTCATTATTCGGATTCCTCATGAACCCATATGATACTGCTTGAACAAGCATGTGCAGATGAAAGGGCTTCACACATATTCCATTTCAGTCTATAAGACCAAACGGCCATGTTATATATTAAAATTTTATCTGTTTTTATCGAAATAACATCAGCAAAAATAGAGATTTAGGTGAGAAATTTAAAAAAAAAAAAAATAAGAAAACAAAACCTGCAACAATATTTGTACTTGATACTTTTGATACAAGTACATTGAGATTATAGGAGTACAATGAACGCAGTGGAAAAATATCATGAAAAGATCATTATAAGTTTCCAAACAAAATTGTGTGTGTTAAAAAGTAACTTTGTCGTATATAGCACAGTCAAGTATATACGTGATCTATACAATGAAAATGTTTTATTACCTGATTCTTCGAAGCAACAATTGTGGACGCATTCATTTTGAATGGAGAGTATTTATTTTAAACTCGGAAAACCTAAGTCTAGAACCGAAAATTAAGTAATGTGACGTATTTCACACTTAATGTGTAATGTGACGTATTTCACACTTTATTGGAGCTCATGTTAAAGCTACGATGTCATATATAAGTTTATCACATAGTCGGTACACTTTGTCTACAGTGTGAGCAGTTTCATATTTTTGATATTATACGTGTGAACATATCACTTTATGTGATTCTGATTGGTCCAAATAAGCCCATGAAATTATTGTGCAGTATTCTCTTTACTGATTGGCTGCGATCGTGGGAAAACTTTTTTAACCCTGCCTTCTGGAATGTTTTGCTTTGAATGAACATTTTTTTGGCGGCCATTTTTTAACTCGACTCGCGAAAGGAAACTGAGGAAAAATTATCTCGGCTGTCTGAATATGAATATGTTACCCCCACAGGGGTTTGTTATGTCATGTATAACAATATCATCATAAGAAAAATGGCGTAAAACTACAATACAAGAACAACAATAAGAAGTAAAACTAAGGGTATTGCTTACTTGATAGCGGGTGGTGGGGAGGGGGGCGGTATATCTGTAACATAGATATAGAATCCACCGTATATACAAGTGTGGTTTAAATGTTAACTTACAGAAGTAAATAAAATCACCTCTGTTCACAGAAGAATTTGGACATAAATGGGTCACCTAACTGAGAGAACTTTATCCAACAGCACCTTTACGCGGTATATTATGGGATGGAAATCCGACTCGAAATTTGTTTACGTCTTCTATACAGCCTGTTGTTCCAAATCAAATACTGCAAATATCCGGTCACAAATGCATTGCAGTAAATGTGGGAATTTTTGCTTCCAGTAATCCTATTTCACATGAAAATCGCAACAATGTAACGTTTAGTTCTGAAAGTGACATTTTAGGGTAAACATGTACTCTAGGCCAACTGTGTACCATATCAAACAATGTGGCAGCATCACATCGCATTGAACATTCTGTTTTGAAAATGATTTTGTCGTTATAAAAATGTTCTGTTTATTCGGATAGAAGCTTTTTCTTTTTGATTTATAGTTTGTAAAAAGTATAATCTACTTTTACCACTTCAACTTTGTTTGGGACTATATTTTATGCACAACAAATGAAAGGTGCACCGTCTGTCAGAATGAACGAAATTATTCGTTCTTCTTTCTGTCTAAATAATTTCCACTGAAATAAAAACTATGTGATAAAAAGAATCTCAAATGGGTAACGATTTAATATTAAATTTATGAAACTTGTTGAATAATGTCCGCTTTTGCTCGCCAAGGCTCGCAAAAGCTGGACATTATTCAACTCGTTTCATAAATTCAATATTGAATCATTACCCATTTGAGATCCTCTATATATTTAGAAAGTTCAGAAACACTTTACGCAAAATATACAAGAAAGTTATCTACTCATATGAAATCCTTGACATAAGTTAGACCTCTCTTAGTACAAAATGATCATTGTCTTTGACCTTGACCCTCAGACGACATTGTGATGTCACGCAGTGTTCTCCAATGACGTAAGTAAACAACGCCCGTGCCCGCACAGACCGTTCGGCTCATAGGTCGGCCTCGCTTTGAGTTTTCATTTCAGTAAGTTTTGCTTTGAATTTTGGCAGCAGAAAGAAAATATGAAATATTTACAATAGCAGTTCTGGAATTGCAACATAACGACATGAAAAGTAATATTTTACGTTACTTTTTGCCAGTCCCTTAAATATGGACTGACAAACAAAGCAGGCGTTTCTGAAAGACAGTGACTAATTTCAAATGGGGGCGGCAGTGGCGTTTCGAGAGAAGCAAGGGCGTCACCTGGTGAGCAGTTTGGTCACAACTCCACATTATGGCTTAAGACCGTGGTGAATCGTGTTTTCTGCTATTTTTGAATACTCATTTCTCTAAAGTGGGTTAGAGAAGGTTTAAGACTTTTGCTTCCGGACTGCATTATATTAATTGTAATCTGTTGCATCACTAGTAAAATTTATTTTGCGACAGTAAAATCAGCAGTAGCGTCTTTAAATCTACAAATGCATTAGTGATAACTGAATGACCTTAGTTTAAATACCCATCAATCAATGGAGGGAAAAACTTCATTCGAGGTCAGTTATGTTTTGTATCTATCTATATTTTTTTTTAAAAAAGAGTGAAATATTTAATCATATGTAACAGACAGACGAATAATAACAACTGACATTTCAAATATTCGAAATTTTACTTATTCGTCTTCCCCGTTGTCTGAATGGTTAATTTTGAGACTATCTCGTAGCTTTAGGAAATGAACAATACTGTCTGGCGCTTCGTCCCACAAGAGCTCAAGAAGTGATATTAAATGCCCTCTGGTATGTTATGTAAAAAAAAAAGGTTTCGACCAGACTAGTGTTATGCAATCATAGTGTAGTTACGTTTGAGCTAAAGGTGAAAAGGTTATGCGAAGCAACTCGAAACGTCAGTTGTGTCCAATTATCAAAAACATCATCAAGAATAAACACTCTGAATTTTTAAATAAGCAGTCAAAATTCAGAAAAGATACAAATGTTCATTTTCAACATAAAATTCAAATGTTCAAAATTGTTTCTATGCTGACAGGCATTTTGTAGTATTTTCATATGGCGAGAGAATAAAAAACGAAGAAGCGCTTGAAACATATATGAGTAACAAAAGGAAAATATTCAGAGCAGAATGATGTTCAATACAGTCAGCAAATTTGAAATTTGATACATCTTTATATTTGGAGAACTGCCGTATTTTGTATCTGAGTGTATAACAAAATGACCTCAGGAAAAAAGATCCGTTGAAATCTCTATTATCTCATGCCATAAAGAATGTTTTCATTTTCTTAAAAAAAATCGTCATTGTAAAGTGTCAATGACATCTGAATTACACATAGTAATATAATTTGGATAACATCAACATCATTTTAATCATTACAATCACATGAATGCTTTTTGAAAAATCTGCATAAACTATGACTTATACCCTACATTTGCAAACACAACACAAATTCTCGATTTTTGGATGAAACCACTAGTTTTTCCAGTTGCTGTACGTACTTGCAAGAGAGGTTCACCTGACTCGCTTGGAAACATGTTTATCTTGCAGCTAGAACATGGGTAACCACTGTAAAAGTAAAGTATTGTATCTTGAAAAAGTAAACCCCACAGAACACAAAACAATACATCTGTATATAACATTTACAGAAAAAGTGTTGAGTTTTTTAAAAAAATATTTCAATTTGCAGTATTACTTATTTTCGCAACTCTGATCGAGCGACAAATTTTGCTTACAGAATCTGTATAAATCTTCTGAATGAGTTTCATATTTCATAAGTTTCTTAAGTCAAATGTATTTATTGCAAATGTTTTAACCGTCTGATTGGCTAAGTTAGGGACATTCTCGTAGATTTAGGAAAACGAGCAATGTGCTGCCTTATGTTTATTACAGCACGAGGTCTCGTATTAAATACTATTCTGTGGTATGTTGTCCTAATCAGATGTACACCAGACTAGTGTGATGCAGTTATGAGGTAGTTATCTATAATCTATAGGTGAAAATGTGAAAAGTAAGTAGTGTCTACATTTGTGAAACGAAGTAACTCCAAACATCAATTATGATCAATTATTTTAAAACATCTGGAAGAGTAATATAAATATTTTAAGACAAGGCGTAAAAAATAAAAAAGATGCAAAAATCCTTCAATTTCAGCAGAAAATAATATCTTTCAAATTTCTTTAATATAAGAATGGAAATGAGAATGTTATTTGCATTCTTGTTTCGAGTTCTCACAACCCCCATACATTCGTGATGTGGTACAGAGAGAATGAGAAAAAAAAATTCGAAACAGTGCTTGAAAAAGATATGAACACTTTTAGTAGTAGCAAAACGCAGACATTTTCAATGCAGAAAGATATTCGATAATACCTGCAAATTTTGAAATTGTTTTAATTGGCAAACAGCTGTAGGTTGAATTTCAGTATGTAAGAAATTAATAAGACTTTTCCAATTCAAATTCTTCGGAGAAAGATCCGTTCAATACCTCTATTATGTAATACAATAAAAAAAATTGTTTCTTTTCTTAAAAATAGGATGCACATGCAATGTATCAACATCTCAGAAACACGTAGTAATATCCTTTTGAGAACATGAAAATAATTTTGGACCTTTGTTGTTGTTGTTTTGGAGGGGTCTTTTTTTGCATTAAAATAACACCATACTCTGGAATTTTAGGCTCCTCGGAATTTATGCTCTATACTTGAGATCACGCAAATCTTGAATCCATTATACTGATAACACAGGTCTGTATGTCCTCATACATTAACACTTGTGATGAAGTCTAGTCTGCGATCAAAAACATTGAGCTAGTATCAGACTTAGACACGAGTGATTGTCTAAAAATAATATTTAAAAAATTTTATGGCATCAAATGATTTACGTGTCAGCTCTCTTACTCAGATCCCATGTATCAACGTATTGAAAAAGGACACTGTATCATGAAAATGTAATTAGAAATGTACCCCACCCAAACAATAGTTACGAAAATAACGTTTACAGAAAACGGTGGGTGGGGGAGGAGGAGGGTAATTATTTAAGTTTGCACTATTGCACATTTTCTCAGCTATGATCGAGCGACCATTTGTGCCTACACAAACCGTATAAGTCTGCTGAAAGAGTTTCATATTTCAAAAATTTCTTAAGTCAAAGTATTTCTTGCAAACATTATAATTGTCCGATTGACTTAGTTCAGGACAATCTTGTAGCTTTAGGAAATGAACAATCCTGTCTTATGCTTGTTACAGCACGAGGTCTCGAAATGATATTAAATGCCCTCTGGTGCGTTTTGCGATAAGAAATGGTCAGATGTACACAAGACTAGCGTGATGCAATTATGACGCAATAAGGTGTGATCTAAAGGTGGAAAGGTGAAATTAAGTAGCCTCTACGTTTATTAGATGAGTAACTCCAAACAGCAATTATGCCGATTTACTTGAAAACGTCCGGAAGAATAAGAATTTAAATATATCAAAACAAGAATGAGAATGTAATTATCTGCGTCCCCACAGAGCACAACAGTTCCGAATATATCATTTAAAGAATACGGTGTGGTTTTGTTTCTGTAAATAGTCAGGTCTGTACTATTACACATATTCGTAGCTCTGATTCAGAGACCAGTTCTGCCTACACAGGCGGCATAGAGCTTCTGAAATTGTTTCATATTTTTAAATTTTCTCAGTTCAATATATTTATTGTCTTTGATTGTCTAATTGCCTAAGTTTGGGACAGTCTAGTAACTTTTATGCTTATTTCCAGCACGAACTATCGCAATTATCTTAAATGCCCCTAGAAGCGTTTTGTCAGCAGTGGTCAGATGTACACCAGACTAGTGTGACGCAGTTATGACATAGTTATGTGTGATCTAAAGGTGAAAAGGTGAAGGGTAAGTCGTATCTACATTTGGTAGACGACGTAACTCCAAAGGTCAGTTGTGTCCAATTACTTCAAAATTTCTGCAAGAATGGTAGAAAGAAAAAAATTCGTCAAAGACGCAAAAATGATTTTATTTCAGCCAAAAATTAAAATCTTTAAATTTCTTTAACATGAGAATGTAAATGAAAATGATATTTGCGTCGTTGTTTCAATTTTTCAAAAATCTCTCGACATTCGTAATGTTGTGAGGAGAGGATAAAAGAAAAAGGTCTGTTAAGTACTTGAAACATATATGAACAATTCTAGTAGTAGCAATAGTTTTGGTCATGCAATTAAATTAATGTTTCATTTATATTCTAAATTCGCATAGGTTACAATATATCTTGATTTTCGGATGAATCCTCACGTTTGTGGGAAATGTTTTAAGTACTTGTAAGTACACTTTACACGACCCTCTTGGAAACATACTTATCTCGTAGCTAAATTGCGGTCACCACTGACCGGTGTAAATTACTGCCCAACGCATCTCATTCTTTAAATTATCAGGATGTAAATCATTGCGTCAAAATATAAATTAGAAGTAAAATTTACAAGAATGGAATGCCAGAGCACGAACAACACTGTCTATGTGATATTCCTAGAACACGTTAAGTTCATAAATTGAACAATATAAACTCATTATACTCTTGCAAAATGCGAATTAAATTTTAAAAATGCGTCTCCTTTATTTGCGAATAAAAGGTTAACAGGTTTATAGATCCCGTACTTTTTTGTCTGACCGTATATAGACATACAAACAAAAGGTGTGTGTTTTTGATAAATAGTAAAGTTTGCAGTATTACTTATTGTTGCAACTCTGATCGACCGACCAATTTTGCTTACACAGTCGGTATAAATCTGCTGAATGAGTTTCATATTTCATAAGTTTCTTAAGTCAAATGTATTTATTGCCAAAGTTTTAACTGTCTGATTGGCTAAGTTTGGGACAATCTCGTAGATTTAGGAAAATGAACAATATGCTGTCTCTGCTTATTGCAGCACGAGATCTCGTAATGATATTAAATACCCTTCTGTGGTGTTTAGTCCTTCGACGTGATCAGATGATGTACACAAGACCAGTGTGATGCAATTATGACGTAGTTATGTATGATCTATAGGTGAAAAGGTGAAAGGTAAATAGTGTCTACATTTGGTGGACGGAGTAACTCCAAGCGTCAATTGTGTCCAATTACTTGAAATCGTCTGGATGAATAAGAATATAAATATTTCAAAGCAAGAAAAGGTGCAACATTTCTTTAATTTCAGCCGCAAATAAAAATGTTTAAATTTCTTAACATGAGAATGTAAATGAGAATGTTCATTATTGTTTCAATTCCTCAAACACCTCTACGCATTGTTAATGTTGGGGGTGGGGGTGGGGAGAATACAAAAAGGTGAAGTGCTTGAAAACTAAATGCACATTTTGAGTTGTAGCAAGACGTAAATATTATCTGTGCATAAAAATAGTCGATAGTTAGTGTCTGCAGATTTTGAATTTGTGTAATTGACAAACTATTGTAGTATTGTATGGTATCAGAAATTAATAAAATCTTTCCAGTTCAAATTCTTTGGAAAAGATCCTTTTAATATCTCTATTATATAATGCTATACAAAAAGTGTTTCTGTTGTTAAAAAGTATTATATGCATGGAATGTGTCTATGACATCTGAATATAATATAACCAGTAACAGAATATGGCGAACATAAAAATCATTTTGGTCATGCAACAACAATATTATTTCATTTATACTCCAACTACGCAAATGTAACACTAATTCCTGATTTTCGGATGAATCAGCAAGATTTGCCAGATGTTGTAAATACTTTTTAGTTCCTTCACCTGATCAGCCTGGAAACAATTTTTTTTCTCGCAGCACAGTTGACTGACTAATGTCGCAAAAAGTTAGTCACTAATTCCTTAGAGGTCATAATCTTTATCGCAGCTTAAACAGCAGTGTCTACTATAGTGATTTGTATGCGTGTGTGTCTGTGTTTGTTTGTGTGTGTCTTTGTGTGTGTGTGTGTGTGTGTGTGTGTGTGTGTGTGTGTGTGTGTTTTCATATAACAAATTAAATGCTCAAAGAAAGAAACGCATAACTAAAAAAACATGGAATTTTTTTTATACAACCACTACCTAAGATTTCCGTTGGCCTCGCTGTGAAATGGAAATAAATAGAATACCTCCATGCATGTATACACGGAGTATGATGCAAATAAGTATTCAACCCGTTCATGTGACCTGTAAAATATACTAGAATATGCTTCCTCAATAAAATGCGTGCACTTTAATAAAGCAAAATAAAAAGTGGCATTAATATATGAACAGTGTTGAAAGTACTTCTCTTAGTAGTATGACAAGAACATTATACAATATATAAACAGTGTTCAAAGACGTTGTCTTAGTAGTATCACAAGAAAATTATAGAATATATAAACAGTGTTCAAAGACGTTGTCTTAGTAGTATCACAAGAACATTATACAATGTATAATCAGTGTTCAAAGTGCTTTTCTTAGTAGCATGACAGAACATTATACAATGTATAAACAGTGTTCAAAGTGCTTTTCTTAGTAGTATGACAAGAACATTATACAATGTATAAACAGTGTTCAAAGTGCTTTTCTTAGTAGTATGACAAGAACATTATACAATGTATAAACAGTGTTCAAAGTGCTTTTCTTAGTAGTATGACAAGAACATTATACAACGTATAAAAAGTGTTCAAAGTGATTTTCTTAGTAGTATGACAAGAACATTGACAATGTATAAACAGTGCTCAAAGTGCTTTTCTTAGTAGTATGACAAGAACATTACACAATGTATAAACAGTGTTCAAAGTGCTTTTCTTAGTAGTATGACAAGAACATTATACAATGTATAAACAGTGTTCAAAGAGGTTATCTTAGTAATATCACAAGAACATTATGCAATGTATAAACAGTGTTCAAAGAGGTTATCTTAGTAGTATCACAAGAACATTATACAATGTATAAACAGTGTTCAAAGAGGTTATCTTAGTAATATCACAAGAACATTATACAATGTGTAAACAGTGTTCAAAGAGGTTATCTTAGTAGTATGACAAGAACATTATACAATGTATAAACAGTGTTCAAAGTGCTTTTCTTAGTAGTATGACAAGAACATTATACAATGTATAAACATTGTTCAAAGTGCTTTTCTTAGTAGTATGACAAGAATATTATACAGTATATAAACAGTGTTCAAAGTGCTTTTCTTAGTAGTATGACAAGAACATTATACAATGTATAAACAGTGTTCAAAGTGCTTTTCTTAGTAGTATGACAAGAACATTATACAAGATATAAACAGTGTTCAAAGTGCTTTTCTTAGTAGTATGACAAGAACATTATACAATATATAAACAGTGTTCAAAGTGCTTTTCTTAATAGTATCACAATAACATTATACAATATATAAACAGTGTTCAATGTGCATTTCTTAGTAATATCACAAGAACATTATACAATATATAAACAGTGTTCAAAGAGGTTATCTTAGTAGTATCACAAGAACATTATATAATGTATAAACAGTGTTCAAAGTGCTTTTCTTAGTAGTATCACAAGAACATTGTACAATGTATAATCAGTGTTCAAAGTGCTTTTCTTAGTAGTATGACAAGAACATTATACAATGTATAAACAGTGTTCAAAGTGCTTTTCTTAGTAGCATCAGAACATCATACAATGTATAAACAGTGTTCAAAGTGCTTTTCTTAGCAGTATGACAAGAACATTATGCAATGTATAAACAGTGCTCAAAGTGCTTTTCTTAGTAGCATCAGAACATTATACAATATATAAACAGTGTTCAAAGAGGCTATCTTAGTAATATCACAAGAACAGTATACAATATATAAGCAGTGTTCAAAGTGCTTTTCTTAGTAGTATGATAAGAACATTATACAATGTATAAAAAGTGTTCAAGCAGGTTATCTTAGTAATATCACAAGAACATTATACAATATATAAACAGTTTTCAAAGAGGTTATCTTAGTAATATCACAATAACATTATACAATCTATAAACAGTGTTCAAAGAGGTTATCCTAGTAATATCACAAGAACATTATACAATCTATAAACAGTGTTCAAAGAGGTTATCTTAGTAATATCACAAGAACATTATACAATATATAAACATTGTTCAAAGAGTTTATCTTAGTAATATCTCAAGAACATTATACAATGTATCAACAGTGTTCTAAGTGCTTTTCTTAGTAGCATGACAAGAACATTATGTAACATATAAACAGTGTTCAAAGAGGTTATCTTAGTAATATCACAAGAACATTATACAATGTATAAACAGTGTTCAAAGAGGTTATCTTAGTAATATCACAAGAACATTGTACAATGTATAAACGGTGTTCAAAAGTGGTTTTCTTAGTAATATCACAAGAACATTATACAACGTATAAACAGTATTCAAAGTGGTTTTCTTAGTAATACCACAAGAACATTATGCAATGTATAAACAGTATTCAAAGAGGTTATCTTAATAATATCACAAGAACATTATACAATGTATAGACAGTGTTCAAAGAGGTTATCTTAGTAATATCACAAGAACATTATACAATGTATAAACAGTGTTCAAGAGTGGTTTTCTTAGTAATATTACAAAAACATTATACAACGTATAAACAGTGTTCAAAGTGCTTTTCTTAGTAATACAACAAGAACATTATACAATGTATAAACAGTTTTCAAAGAGGTTATGTTTGTAATATCACAAGAACATTATACAATATATAAAGAGTGTTCAAAGAGGTTATCTTGGTAATATCACAAGAACATTATACAATATATAAAGAGTGTTCAAAGAGGTTATCTAGTAATATCACAAGAACATTATACAGTATATAAAGAGTGTTCAAAGATGTTATCTTAGTAATATCACTAGAACATTATACAATATATAGTGTTCAAAGAGGTTATCTTAGTAATATCACAGGAACATTATACAATATATAAACAGTGTTCAAAGAGGTTATCTTAGTAATATCACAAGAACGTTATGTAATATATAAACAGTGTTCAAAAAGGTTATCTTAGTAATTTCACAAGAACATTATACAATCTATAAACAGTGTTCAAGGAGGTTATCTTAGTAATGTCACAAGAACATTATACAATATATAAACAGTGTTCAAAGAGGTAATCTTAGTAATATCACAAGAACATTATACAATATATAAACAGTGTTCAAAGAGGTTATCTTAGTAATATCACAAGAATATTATACAATGTATAAACAGTGTTCAAAGAGATTGACTGAGGAATATCTCAAGAACATTATTGAATGTATCAACAGTGTTCAAAGAGGTTATGTTAGTAATATCACAAGAACATTATACAATGTGTAAACAGTGTTAAAAGAGGTTATCGTAGCAATATCACAAGAACATTATACAATGTATAAACAGTGTTCTAAGTGCTTTTCTAAGTTGCATAACAAAACATTATACAATGTATAAACAGTGTTCAAAGTGCTTTTCTTAGTAGTATGACAAGAACATTATGCAACGTACAAAAGTGTTCAATATGTTTTTCTTAGTAGTATGACAAGAACATTGTACAATGTATAAACAGTGTTCAAAGTGCTTTTCTTAGTAGTATCAGAACATTATGCAATGTATAAACAGTGTTCAGAATGCTTTTCTTATTAGCATGACAAGAACATTATACAATGTATCAACAGTGTTCAAGGAGGTTATCTTAGTAATATCACAAGAACATTGTACAATGTATAAACGGTGTTCAAAAGTGGTTTTCTTAGTAATATCACAAGAACATTATACAACGTATAAACAGTATTCAAAGTGCTTTTCTTAGTAGTATCAGAACATTATGCAATGTATAAACAGTGTTCAGAATGCTTTTCTTATTAGTATGACAAGAACATTATACAATGTATCAACAGTGTTCAAGGAGGTTATCTTAGTAATATCACAAGAACATTGTACAATGTATAAACAGTGTTCAAAGTGCTTTTCTTAGTAGTATCAGAACATTATGCAATGTATAAACAGTGTTCAGAATGCTTTTCTTATTAGTATGACAAGAACATTATACAATGTATAAACAGAGTTCAAAGTGCTTTTCTTAGTACTATCACAAGAACATTATGCAATGTATAAACAGTATTCAAAGAGGTTATCTTAATAATATCACAAGAACATTATACAATATATAAACAGTGTTCAAAGAGGTTATCTTAGTAATTTCACAAGAACATTATACAATATATAAACAGTGTTCAAAGTGCTTTTCTTAGTAGTATGACAAGAACATTATACAATGTATAAGCAGTGTTCAAAGACCTTATCTTAGTAATATCACGAGAACATTATACATGAACTTTGATAAGTAGTAGTACAAGTAGTAAATAATGAAATCGAAATGAGACAAAAGAGCAGCGAACTGAATAATAATAATAATAATAATAATAATAATAATAATAATAATGATAATAATAATAATAATAATAAATGAATTAATTAAACAATGTCTTGGTATGTAATTTAAGTAGCATTCATCATATTATTAGGCAAAATTTTTATTAATGTTCTAGGAATGCAATTTACCAAATTTCTGACTTCAGTAGATTTCCCTGAATTTAGTAATTTAACAAATTTCAGCATGCTCGGGACTGTCGAATATGATACGCTTCTTTCTTAGCGGCAAATAACGTTGGCATTCTAATGTAAGTGATACTCATTTTTCAGCACGTGGCAAAAATAAAATTATGTAAAGCATGTGCCGATATCCTTATTTTTGAAAGGCCATTTTCTAAATGTTGTCACTGTTACTATATCCAAATACTTCTTATAGCCATATATATTCTGTATAATCTAGCCCTTGAAGACTTTTTATTCTAGATTTTCTATTTTGGATAAACTGGTTAACTAGCTCTTGTTTGACCAAACATAAGAAATTCTTTATGTTCCCAACAGCTTTACTTATTTACACCCCCTATCCCCCTCAAGACAGTTTAATAAATCCCGAAATAACGATGTACAATTTTCCTTTCCAGGACGGATTTCTATGACAGTAAGCACTAGGTTAAATATGACAGATATACATTTTCTATTGTCTGAGGAGATAAGTTTGGTCCAGTATTTCAGAATGCGATAAATATATATTGATCTGTACGTGTGACATCCCAATTTATAGCATACAAAATCATTTTGGGTAGATTTTCCTGCCAAGATCAATTGAAATATTTCGGTGCATCAAGTGATTCATGTGTCAGCTCTCTTACTCAGGTCTTATGTACCAACGTATCGAAAACAAAACTGTACAAAATCATAAACAGTTGTAGCATATCTATGCCAGCAACTTGAACACCCCTGGTAATAAATTATTCAATGTTATTTATAAACAAGGAAATAAAAACTGCGACAAACATTCTCCTTGAACACGCCAGTTACACATACCAATTCTTCCGACAAGGTATCTTTGAATCTCGTTATACGTTCGACATTTTCATAGGTTGAATGTATAATGTTAAATATTTTGCCTATTATTTCTAACGGAAATAATTTATACCATAAAATATTAATTGTAATATAATCAAATGCTTTTAGTAACAAAATCTCAGAACAGAACATAATGTTTTTCTTGAATGGATAGAATGAGTTATCAATCCAAGTCATGTAAAAATGTTATCGTTTGTGGACATATGTTTCCTAAAACCAGAGTGAGTTTTGATAAAAAGCTGGTGATCTTCTAACCAATGAAAAAATCTGTTATTTAAATTCCCACGACACTCAAACGGGTGATACCTCCGTAACTCAGATGAATGGACAAATTTGAAGAGATATCATACCAGGCTACAAGTGTTGATTAAGAAAACTATACTGTGAGGTAAATACAGGCATTTATTAAGGAAAAACCGTAATTTCTTCTTTTTTTGTTGAAAGTTTATTCGGGTTACTCATACGTGGAAAAATAAATAATACTGACATGGTAATGTTATTAATCATCGGTTGATCAACTTACACGTATTGTGCTTTTAAATATTTATTTACACTGCACTACATTGGCGTTTGTAAATTAACACATTTTTTTTTTCTTTCCACAAAATCACCACCCATTCCCGCAAATTCCTAACATTGACAATAGCGTCGCTGTTATTTTTTCTTCTTCTCCGTATTTAATACTACATAATTACGTCTATTACTGGCTTGAAAAAGAAGTGATGATTAATTTTTCTTCAGCAAAAGCAGTAAATGTAAACTTAATTAAAATGTACTTTAGATGTGGTGTGTGTGTGTGTGTGTGTGTGTGTGTGATTTTTAACGTTGCTTTAACGATTTTCCAGTCATATCGGTACGATGTCTGCAGTGTGGCAGTTTATAGTGATGTCTAGCACTGGGGCATCATACCGCAGACATGTAGCATCATTTGCTACTACTATTTGTATAAGTTTTTGGTATGACTCGGCCAGGATTCGAAAATTAGATGTGGTAAAATGTATTTAAACCAAAGCGTAAACCGGAATTAGCTTTCCTGATATTATGGTGGGTCGTAAACCGGTATTACCTTACTGATATTATGGTGGATCGAATGCTGGTATTACCTTACTGATATTATGGTCGGTCGAAAACCGGTATTACCTTACTGATATTATGGTCGGTTGTAAACCGGTATTACCTTACTGATTTGGTAGCGCTCTACAGTTTCGTATTTTGCATAGGTTAGAATTTTAAAGAAAAATACTTTCCCCGGGTTTCTTCACTGGTTTTACTGGCTATTTAAAAAAGACTTTGTATATCTTAGGTATTGTTCCAAGAAGCTTTAATTCCCTTTATTTTGGTGTATGATTGATGGGTGTAATATGGGTTATAGAGTATACAGCTTGGTCTTAGTTCAGATGCGCATCTTTCAAAAAACTACTCGCTCCACTTGTCATTTTCACTTCCTGAACTTTAGAGGTAAGTTGTGAAAAAAGGAGCCGATAACTTTTTTTTTTTTTCTTTTACATTTTATATATTTGGTAATTCATCCATTGCACTTTCAGAAGCTCGTAGTGTCTAGTTGGGCAAAATTCATTTTCCCAATTTTGATAGGTACTTTAGACTAATTCAGGCTGATTTATTTAACACAAGGGAGCAGTCATTTTTTGTTAGCAGTGTGCTAAGATCATTTACAATTTAGAAAAGTACAATATCCAAAGAAATGTCAGCCACATTACATCAAAGTAGGATAGAGATATGCCAACATTCTCTCCACTGCGCATATTTCAAATGCAAATAACTGCACCTTACATACGTCACTGTCTCAAAAGTACATAATAACTGGCGAGCGCCCTCTATTATGGTCGGTCGAAAACCGGCATTACCTTCCTGATATTTTGGTCTGTCGTAAACCGGTATTACCTTACTGATATTATGGTCGGTCTAAAACATGAACAAAACTATGTAAACTGTGCATTCACGTGATGTAAGATTCTTGTCATGACGCTTTAACAGGAAGCCGTTGTATATCAGTTCCTAGAGAGTCTGACTCGTAATCTAATTACCTAGGCGTGTCTTTTGCAAAGGAACTTAGCTTCCATTTCCTCAGTATGATAGGCCAATAATGAGTTTAAAGGACCGCTGAAGCCTATTTCCCCTCCCCCAGCAAAATTCTTACCTGTAAACATATCTGTGACACTGCCAGATATTTGGTAAGTCTCGCTTTGAGCGTCACTGTTGTTACCTAACAATTGTGTAGCGGGGCTCGCATGGTGTCACGCGTTAGGTGTGGTTAAACTAGACTATAAACCATATATGGTCACGTGAATACGGCAAGCAGACGTTTTGCAATGTTAAAAACAACTCATTCACATTAATATATAATGCTGGATCAGGTAAAGTGTTAGAGGGCGGGGATGTTCCAAAATTTCAAAAGGGTCATGACTTTCTTGGAAAGGGCACCAAAGCAAAAGTCTATGTGTCTATTTACGCAAAGTGTGCATAATATCCAATAAACATGCGCAATAATAAAACGATGGTCAAATTGCAAGTGACGAGTGACTAGATTTGTGTTTGTGTCCGGAAACCCACTTAATTCGACCCTGAAAGCGCTCTATCCATCTACCATTGAGGAAGCACTCTATCCGTCTACCACAGAGCAAGCACTCTATCCGTCTACCATAGAGCAAACACTCCATCAATCTACAATCGAGCAAACACCAAACACCGTATCCATTTACCATAGAGCAAACACTCAATCCATCTATCAAAGAGCAAGCACTCTCCCCATTAACCATAGAAGTAGTGAATGGGATACCCTAGGGACAATGGGGACTTAATGTTAAATTTGGTTGTTTGTACCCTGGGGACAATGGGAATTTAACATGGGGAATTTAACATACGGGATGTATAGCGACAATGGATTGGGACTGTCTAGGGACAAGGGAATTGATGTCGCAGTAGTAGACACTGGCAACAATGTTAATACGCATGGTACACGGTACTGAACACTGACAACAATGTAATACACATTACTCTAGGGACAAATAGAGACATAGACATACAGACGTGGTTAGAGACATAGAGACATAGACATATGACACAAACATAGATTTTTGAACATAAATCTATCACACAAAAAATCGACTAAAATTTGTTTTAGGCAAGAGAGAATAGATATCTTTTTGAGGCAATGCAGTGGCCCTGAAAAGGGGCTTTGTTTTTTGTTTTTATTTTGTTAACACCATTCAGCTAACATAGAGTGCATCGCACGGATCTTCTCTTCCTCAAACTTCGTCTGACCTCTGCACCATAGACTAAGACTCTTTTCAGGCAGCCCTGTCTATTGACAGAGATCTTTCGTTTCCAGAGGGCTGAATCAGTCATCTGGGTAATTGCCCATTATGATTTGACATACATGGGATAGTCCGGGTTGAACAGCATCGACGATAGGAGGGTAGACGATTCTACGTTAATCTACATCTTGTGACGAGAACAGGTGAATGAAATGAGGTGAACTGCAGTTATTCATAGTGGAAGAGTGGATCGAAACGATTGAGTTCTTTCACCAATCCTAACACGCGTTACAAAATTCAGTCAGAGTGCGGGGTTTGTCTGCCAATCCGAAGAGAGCTACCTGTGACGTCACATTCTCTATATAGGTGCGCTAGCGTCTGTGCGCAGTGAATCAATGTGATAGAGTTAGAACATGACGGAGACTAAGAAGACGATGAATTGGGGTTCACCGACCGTGGAGAAGAGAAGTGAAGGCATAGCAGCGGCTACCAAAGCAAACACAGTCCTACTTCCAGAGGAGAATGATTTTAATTGGGATTTAGTGGATTTTCTCTCTTCTTCAGAAGAATTTGTTCCGGAACCAGCACTTTCACCACCTTCTCCTTCCTTACCGTATGTCAAGGATTTTAAACAGAGACAGAAAGGAGAATTTGAGAAATTTTTGCAACAGCAGAAAGAAGCAGAACAAGCCTTTCTCATTCAACAGCAACAGTAAAAAGAAGAGGCAAGAAGAAAACGACAGGAATAAGAAGAAGCAGAGAAGAAACAATGTGTTGGAGAGGAGGACAGCGAAAGTCAAACGGTGACGGTACTCTTAGACATTTTGGCAGAGTTAAGGAGTCTGAAACAAATGTATCAGACTTCTTTAATACGACCCAAGAGAAAAAGACCTTCGAGAGCCAAATAGTCCAACCCTGTCAACACACCTATTACGCCTGAGATACCAACACTAGTGATCTCTATCAAATCATCGACAGTAGCAGGTCCAGAAGTAGGCCATGGCCGTGGCAAAGGTATAAGGCAGTTAAAACTCATTACTCCCCGTTACTGAGTTGGGTTTGTTTCAAAATAAACCAAAACAAAACAAACACCCAACGGTCCTTTTCAGAGCCACCCATCTCTCTCGAAAAGAGACTACTCAATGTTTGCCAAAATCAATTAAAACTAAAAATCCCTTTTTTCCCCATGATGGACGTGTGTGAGTGCGTGAGTCCTTATTATAAAATTCAAAACCAAGAGACACAATTTCTTTCTGGTATATTCTCTGGTACAAATTTACAATTCAATTTCACAACACATCACTTTAAAAAGGTCATTTTTCTGCTTCTTCTTCTTTGTCTTCTCTCATTTATTTTTAATTTCTTCACTGTCACAGGTTTTTCCTTTTCTTCCTTACTTTCTTTTCGTCTTCATTTTTTCTCTTTCTTCTCTTTCTGGACGTGTCTGGGTTATTCCTTTTCGGAGGGTACCTCTTGCCCTTTGTCTCTTTTGATACTTGTCTTGCTCTGACGTTGTGGACATTCGGAAGGCCAATGCCATTTTTTCTGACAGATAAAGCAAGTATCTTGACTTTTTTCTTGAAATGAGGGGAGTAGTCCGTCGGCTTCTCTGAAGAAAACCTTCGTATGACACCTCGCAAAGCTCTGATCAGAAGTTCGATCTGTGTTAGCTCTTCCATCTTTCTGGTCGGACTGAGAGTGAAATGAATATTCTGAGGAAGACAATAACCCTTTATATAGGAAAGACACTGGCCTTAGGTTAATATAAAGGTGACCATGGCGTTTAATATGTAGTAATTTGACTTTTGCAATCAAGATGAAACGATCGAATCATTTCGTGAAGAAATGAGAAAAAAGTAAGAGGCAGAAACGTGACCTATAGCTTCGCACAGTAGCTGAAGTCTTGGCTAAAATTCATGCCAGAGATTTCGAAGATGACATGAGTGAGCCAGAATCCAGACCCAGAGAGTCTTCGTCAAACCAAAGTCCACCACCAGTAACCCCTGAAAACTACTACCACATTCGAGAGACTGATGGAAAAGCGACACTGTACATGACCCACGTTTCTCTTCCCAAAGGGACTGGACTCAAGAAGGTGCTATTGGTAGACGACTTTCATAGCACAAAAAGAATCTCGTCCGAACTAACAACCGTCAAGACAATATGTGTTTAGCCCGTGCCATCGTGGTGGGACGAACGTATGCCGACAAGAACGACACGGCAGAATGGAAAAGAGACTGCTAGAACATTCGAAAATCTAACCGAATCAAACAACGAAGAGAAGCAGAACTCCTGTTACAGCAAGCGGGGCTATCTAAAGACACACCATGTGGCATTCCTGAAATGCAAAAATTGCAAGATGTCTTAGCTCCACGCCACACCTTGAAAGTACACCCTCAAGAAGCGCGCGGATCTCTGTTATTTCGAGGCAAAGATTTCAAGGATGGAAAATACATTCACGTCTATCATCACGATGAACATTTCGATGCCATTACCAGTATCACCGCATTCATGGGATACGGATTTTATTGTGAGAATGTGACTATAGTTATAACAATCGAGAGCAACACAAACATTGTTGATCACAATGTGAGAGATATTTGGCCTCTAAACCCTGTCTTGACGAAGGACAAGAACGAGTGCATTATCCAACTTGTCAGCGAACTTTTGTCAGCCCATCCTGTTACCAACAACATCTCAAGACGCAAGGTTCACAGCAGAAACGTGCTTGTCAGCTACTGAGATTGTGCCCTACTTGTGGACAAGTCATACGTACCAATAATGCCAAGGCACACATATGTTCATAAAAGAAACGATGTCACATTTGTCACCAAATCGTGCACTTGGAACACGAATGCTACATTCAAAAATACCAACCTCAAGAGGAGGAGGAAGAAGATGACCAGAAGAAAGGCAATTTCATCTTTATCGATTTCGAATGCATGCAAGAGACCGGTATTCACATTCCTAATTTCTGCGTGGCTCACCGAGCGTGCGAGAAGTGCATCCAAGAGCCTATCTTTAGTCATTGCCCTCACTGCAGCAAGATTCATGAAGGACGTAAAAAAATCATTAGAGGACCTAACACGCTGGCTGATTTCGCCCAATGGAACTTAGATCCCATCGACGAGGCTTGGAGCCAAGAGGACATCGAACGTTACAGAGATTGCCATCGCTAAGCCACGGCGATGGCTCACAGTTTCTCGGGATACGATGGACAGTTTCTTTTGAATACTATACGGAACAAAGCTCATAACGTCCTAAAGTTACTTTGAACGGAGCCAAAATCATTTCCATGCAAGTCGGACAAGTGAAATTTAAGGTTTCGATGAGTTACTTGGCCATGCCATTGAGCCGAATGCATTACACGTTTGGAATAACAGAAATGGCCAACGGTTATTTTCGCACTTTTTCAATACCGAAGCCAATCAGTAGTAAAGAGAAATTGATGATCCTTTATCAGAGACCCCCGGCCCTCCCAAAACGTTATAAGTTAACATTTTTGTCAGCAGCCTTTGTTAGCTCAAAATAATAACACATTTTCTGACAAAGATGTTAACGTACTACGCTTTGGAGCCGAGGGTCTCTGAGAAAGGATACATCAATTCTCTCTACTACTAAGTACTTATTGGTTAAAAATGTTATATTAAACAAATAAAATATATATATATATAATGTCATTCTGTCATTCAGTACGACATGTTGGATTCGATCTAACAAACAGATTTTGTAAAAGATTTAACTCGATCAAAGCATCGTCAGGATATACTGGGATAAAACCTAAAATAATAAGCGATTGCATTAAAAAGGTGGGTTATCATATATCGCCGAAATATGGGTCGGTTTGGTTATTCGCGACTGAAAATGATATGAGAATAGCGGGTTGGGCAGATGATGTGATGACATTTATCGATAACATGGTTGATATATTATTTGATAACGATATTTCTAAGCAAAAATATACAGCGCGGGGTGACATTCGGTCTACCATTCCATAGTTATATCAGATAAACCTAATGAGGTTCCGAATCTTTGTTTAGACATTTACCCCCAAGAGAATTCCTAAATATCCGTAACCGAAACTCTAGGAACTCAGAGGGCTGTCCGTACGTGTAGGTCTTATTTTAGTGACCAATCAGATTCTGTTTATTGCCTTACAAGAATTCCTAGATATCCGTAACCGAAACTCTAAGAACTCAAAGGCTGATTGGTCTTTGTGACCTGGAATCTCATTAGGTTTATTTTTAGTTTTGCGATTGTGTCTTTTGGAATGGCCCTTGTGTGGGGTACCCCTTTAGTGAAGTCACAAGGTCACGACCTCATATCACCCCCTGCTGTATATTTTTGATGAGATGATATGATGATGATATGATGATGATGATGATGAAATGCCGTCTTCACGCCAGCACACCAACCCATAACGATCAACCAATGGGTGATTCACAAAAGTGAATCCACCACGTGTTGACGTAGTGGATTGGTGTACTCTGAAGACGGGGTGGCTGGAGCCCCCAATAAATTATAAATCTTGGCCTAAAATCGCCCCCCGCAGACATATGTCTTTCTCAGGTTTCGAACTATGACCCTCCGGATGAGAGTTTCAGCACGTTATCAATCGAGCTATCGGACGCATTTACAAGTTTAAGATAAAATAGTTATCATATGGTTATCAAAAGCACAGTAGTCCTAAAACTACAGTGTTCGATTTTCTTAACAAAAACCACATTTTATTTTTCCAATTTCCAAAAAATATAGAAATATATAATTCTGCATAACACGAATAATATTATATAGCCGATTTCTAACATATGGGCAACAGAATTCTCTGTTCGCCGTTGCCATGGAATAATCAATAACAGACCTAATAACTACAGCCAGTCACTAGACAATAAAATATTGATCGCCTGTTATGCACTCTGTGAAACCTGTAAGTGGATGTTATGTAAACAAAGAAAACAGTATTATTATTATCAGTTTGGAGCGAACTGTACAGAAGAAATCAAATAATTCGTATCCGCATAATACGTTCTTTCAAGTGGAAGTAAACTACAGACAAAAAATATGCAATAGCATTATACAGATAATAGATTTTCTTGTTTGTTTCACTAATTAATTAATAACAAAACTGCACAGACTAAAATATGCCCTCGCAACCAGATCTGGTAATGTTGGCATTAGGGAGAAAATCTACGGTATTGTTATTTACGTAAAGGAAATTTCTAGTTATTTTAACAAATACAGAACTACACCAGAATTTGTAAGTCTTAAAAATGCTGTCATATTTACATTTCACTCAAGTATATATTTTATGTTCGACAACTCGCGAATGATTTTAAACTAAACCTTAGCGTTATTATCTCCCTTTTTAAAAAACTACATTTCTAATCCTATGGAAAGAATGTCCACATTTGCTATTAAGTATAACACGTTTTCGTAATTATATAACAGAAACTTAATTCTGCCAGATACCTTACGGCGACTTTCGAATAGCTCTTTCATTGCTAATTTGCTTAGAAGATATTTGCTACCTTTTGCAAAAACTTTTGATCTGTCCAGGTCGATATTAATTTTTGTGTACTGACCTTGGCTTATTGGATTGTGTAGATTTTCATATTTTGAAGAAAGAGCATCTATTAAACTTTCGAGATATGGGAAATACTTGCTATCGTCTGTTCTAATAAGAGAAAGTTTAATTCTGTCATATTTACTAAAACAAATGCCTGAAATTTCATCATTAAGTTCAAATGATAACTGTTGGTTACCGACCATTATTTTTTTATTTTATTATTAACTCCGTCCGCTAATGTTAAATTTTCAAACATTATTTCTAATGCTTAGACAATATTACTTAAATAATGTCCAAGAGCGAGAGTATTAATTCCGTCTTTGCAATACCTTTTATCATCGAAATTGCTTAGTCCACGTTTTATAATTGTATTCGTTTCAAGCTTATGATAGTTGGTCCGAATGACATTGGTCTTAATAAAGCTGACACTATTGTTAAGAGCGGCTTTGAAATCCTCAAAATGCATCATCTTTTTCACATATCCCCTAGGGATGCCTTTAGCTTTCTTGGTCAGTTTATTGTCATCTAATATAACAGCATACATTTTGCTTCTTAGTCCAACAAACTCTCTCACAGGAACAAACATAAACTCATCCTTAAACTTACCAATAACTTTCTTGTTGGAATTATCATGAAATTCACTACAAGTTGGATAATCTGATAAATCGAACAAATCTTTATTATCGTAAATATCTTGATAGACATTTTCATAATTTATGTTGTATACTAGAGAATCCGTATCAGTAAATAGTAACTCTGACTCTGGCCACATTTTTTTGGTAAAATTATAATGAAAATCGTACATCAGCCACTTTGATATATCAAGTACAGCTGCACCAACATATATTGGCTTATTTAACTTTAAATTTGTCTTTCGTCGTTGTATTGCGGCAAGATTTTCATTAAATATTTTCATACTAACAAAACCATCGTCGCTAACTAATTTATTTCTGCGATTGATATCATTAACGATCTCAATCGAAACTCTCCGGCGTATATTTTCCATAGTCTTACCAAATACTGAGTTGTTCATTAACTTGAAAAAGTTTTTCTCAAATTCGGTTTTAGCTACAGCACGACGTTTCGTATTTAGGTTAATATAATCCGCCATCCACTGCGATTGATTAAACTTTAGCACACGATGGACTTTTCTCAGAATTAGTCCAGCATCTACTGCTTGCTTTAAATTTTTGTAATGCATGACGTAATTTCTTTTATCTAACAAATTTGGAACTAACTTGTTAACGATAGAGCATTTTCCTATTGTCATAGCTCGTTGTTCAGGTGATAATAAACTATAATCAATCGTCATTGATTCTGCGCAAAATGGATAGTCGTTATGTAGATCGTGTAACGAACTGGGGTAGTCTATATCAACTTCAACAAAATATGAAATATCTTTGGGAAGATTTTTTTCAGTTTCTTTGAGAAACTGGTTTGGAGTTATCCAATGAAACCCCCCGCAAGGCATTGCCTGTACCATGCTGGCACCATACAAATTCACACAGTCGAGATAAATAATGTAACTCGACGGACGATTTTTATCATAACTTTTTAAGTATTTATTATTAGCTGCTGCATATTTTTTTGTTATAACGCTAATTCCGCCTCTGATGCCTTTTTCAATAAAGTTAAACATATCGATATCTGTTAAGAGTTCTAATTCTATCTCGCTAGTTTTAAGTAAAGCGTCCCAAGACAGCCCCGGAGCAGAATAATACCAACAGGGGTCTAATCCGTAATTTACATGACTGACCTGACGAAAATTCTCGAAAACATCTGCTAGCAATAACACATCAGTTTTCAGATATAAATCGTGATAATCGCCGAGTGTTTTGCAGGCGAATTTGGTCCACATATCTTGCGCATATTTATACTCGTCGTCGCTGATGTTTTCATTCTTGAGCTGCGAGTAAAATTTATCTTTGCTAGGTAGAGAAGTTTCACTAAATCTGCTCCAATCGTCAAGGTACTCATAAGGAAAGATACCCTTTTTTGTCAGATCGACATAGTTTTCACCGAAGCAGCTGCGCAGATTATTGAAAATACTACAGCCTTTAACGAGCTCGTCTAATGATGCTGCCATAAATTGCAAGCTGTCGATAAAGCGTAATTTGCCGAGGGTCACCGACATATACTTTTCAAAATTATTTGGAATACATTTTATCACGTTATTCAATTTTAGTTTAGCTTTAATGTCTTTATCACCAAAAGCTTCTACAATGATGTGACTGTCGTAGCCACGAAAGTTATGTAAAACTACTGGAATAAAATCTGGAGCATGAAATTTTAAATTGCAACTGTTATGAGCTGCTCCGCGATATTGGCCGGTTAAATGACAGTGATCTCGCACCTTAGATTCCGCCAGAGGTTTTTCACAAATATGACAATTAACCGCCTCATCAAAGTCGAGTTGTTGTTTGGACGTTATTCTGATCGGAGCTGTTCTAAGTAATCTGTTAGAAATTGTATTAACTTCGTCTATTAAATTTTTTAATAACCACACGGCAGGATTATCACCTCTATATAACCTTATAGGAGATGAAAATTTATCGCTGGCGCAACAAACTACCTTATAAGCTACCCCGCAAGGAATATGCTGTTGTATCTTTCTTGTACTTGATTTGTTCGGATTATTTTCTGCTCCAGCCACGGGAACGAGTAGACACTCAAAATCGGCGTAAATAACAAAAGGAATACTTAGTTTATGATTATAATTTTTAAATTTTAATATTTTTTCTTTTTCGCTAGGCATAGTTATTTTTTGAACATTAACGCAGTATTTGAGATGGTTCTGCAGTCTGTCATCGCTAGTAAAGCCGTGCAAACATCTGTAACAGAAGTATTTCTTGTTTTTGTTTTTACTGTACTGTCCGCCAACTAGGCCGTTAAAGTTTTTTATCCAACAGTAATGACCCCGATGAAATAATAAATTTATTGTCTTTTGCGAAGCATTTTCTGAGATATATCTCGGGTAAACGTTTTCTCGTTCGTCTAGTCCGAAAACATTTACTGAGATATCGTTTTGCTTTTCGAACTTTGGTATATGATTTTCTGCTACTGGAAAGTTGATGCCATCAAAATTGAGTTCGTTCTTGTGCGGAAAGTACTTGTTGACGCGATCGGAATTTTGTTCTTTGGGAAACATCGCGGAAAGAATAGACCACTGGAAACATTTGTCATCGTTGTTTTTGACATTTATACAACATTTTTTGTTCTTAATTTTTTTAGGGAGATCGACGTATAAATTACCGCGAAGCACGTTATATTTCGCAGTGTGAAATAAAACTGCTTTTATCATTTCGAATTTCCAACCTGATCCGGATGAAGTAAATTCTTCTAGTTTTTTATTTATTTCCTTGTGTATTTCATCGGCGACCATAGCAATGTTTGTTCCAGTTAATATCTTTCTAGATTTAGCTGTTAAATAGGGTTCCGAGATTTCGCTGTCAAAAGTTTTTGTTTCTTCAACCGCGTGTAACTTTGATAAAATCGTATGATATTGGACTATGAGTTTGATACTTTTATGAACAGCTAATTCTTTAGCTATAACGGGTTGTAAAAGATGATATAAATTTGTAGAGGTAAAATTAGCTAATATAGTCTGATCGTCGAGTTTGTAACTGTTGTCATATCCTGAAAATGCCGAAGCAATTTTTTCGGATTTGATAATGCTCTTTTTAGCGATGTCGCGCAATTTCAGCATTATATGTATATGGTAATATTGTTTATTTAATTGAAATTTTTAATACTTTTAATTAGAGATATAAAACTTTTGTATATATATAATGACAGAAATCCTGAGATATCTGCCACTGACAGCGGAAGAGCAAGAAACGTATCATGTTCACCCAGCATACAATTTATATGCTGGAAATGCATTAGGTTCTGTTATTAACATAGCAACCAAAAAAGCTATTGGCGTACCAACTCCGGCTGGTATGTTAATTTCAGTAAAGGGTGACAATGCAGATAGAATCAAAATGTTTAAAAAAGATTTTATTTATACTTTGTTTTGCGGAGATATTTCAGAAGGACAGCGAGTATATAGAGCAAATGGCGCAGTTGCAGATGATAATATCGAAAATTTAGGATTACAAAACGAATATCAACCCCACCCAAAGTTTGATTTATACGAAGCAAATGATAAGGGAATTATTCGAAATATAAAAACTAAAAACTATTAGGAAATTTAGATAATGTTGGTTATTTACAAGTATTAGTACGTGGAACAAATACAGATTTTGTTTGTTATAGATCGCATAGATTTGTGTTCGAAACTTTTAATGGACTAATACCTAATAATTTAGTTATTGACCATATTAACAAAATAAAAACTAATAATAGTTTGGAGAACCTAGACTTAGTAACACAACAAGAAAATAGTAGAAGAGGAGATGCTGGTAATATTAATAATTTTAAAAATCCAAAATCAGTTATCTCAACAAATCTCGAAACTTCTGAGGAAGTGAAATTTAAATCAATAAATTCTGCCGCAAAATATCATAAAATTAATTCACGCACAGTAAAATATGTAGCTGATAATAAAAGAAGATCGGCAGTGTCTATGATAACACTTAATAGATTTAGTTTCAGATACGATAATTAATAATATTTTCTATATCATTACGAGAAAGACAATTATGACAAAATTCCATGACGCCGTCGCTATTTAATCGTATTGTCATTATTTTATTCGTATCAAGTTTTATTTTATCCGCTGCCGTTAACAAAAATTTATCAAATTCGCCTGATGCTATCATAACGTCAACGAAATAAAAATTATAACCCACAGCATTGCTGTGGAGCAAGCAATTTCGAACTGCTTCGGCTAATTCTTTCTTGTTTAGAATATTAACTCTACAATGATATTTTATTTCCATATTATTTATTAATTAGATAAAAGATTATTATTATAATGAGCTTAATCGAGAGGCTGGCTCAGATATATTCGGAAGATTTTGTTCCAGTTTTAAATGTTGACAGATTTGCTGATTTCATCGACCGTGCTGAAAATGATATTTTCTATAACTATGACGATGATGACGAAGATGATGTTGTCGTTAGCAAGAAATATTTAAGTAGACCAACAACTGGGCGATATGATGTTAAGTACCACATTGCCAAAAAAATATTAAAATTTAATTTTAGTGTTGCCGAGCATCAAATATTTTGGCAACTTATAAGGCCATTCCTAAACGTAAAAGTACCGGGCCAACAAAGAAACATAAAATACGATTTTATTTTTGTTAAAATATTTAATTTAATGTCAGTCGATGATGCGAGAAAATTACACTTAATTTCTTTATGTAAACCTGTAAAATGTAGAGCAGTACTTATAAAATACGAGCAAATTTATAATAATATTATTCAGTCGATGCAATCGCACTTCGACCGAGTTGGTACCCAACTATTAAATTTATCGCTATATCCGCGCCATTTAACTAAACTTTTGTTGCCGCGCTTTCTAATAACTTTTTCGATAACAAATACATCTTGTTCTGTTTTTTGAAGTTCCTGTTCGTAAAAACTGCCAGTTATAGGTTCTCCTAATAAGTCTTTCAGCGAATATGTAACTGGTATTGTTAAAAGTACTTTATCAACAACAAATACTTCTTCACTCCAGTTCGGAGTAAATCCCTTTTCAAACGTTTTTTTAGTCAACGAAATTCTAACTTTATCGCCAACTCTAAATTTATGTCTTCGGTACATGTTTTCGTTAGCTAATATTGGATTTGCAAGCGCGTCGTTTGGTGACATTTTAGTGGTTCGGTGTTTCGTGTTATTGTATTCGTCAACGATATTCTGTAAGTTGTCGATGTATTTATTCGTGTTTTTAGCTGTCAAATATTTATGAATTTTTTCGTTAAGCGTGCGATTAAATCGTTCGACGATGACGCTTTTTCCCTCATTTCCAGTTACGTATTTTTTAATGTTATTTTGTTCCAAAAACTGCTCGAACTTTTTGTTAAAAAACTCTGCTCCGTGATCGGTCCAGATTTTGTTGGGCTTTCTTTCTGTAGTTGTTATTATGCGCTTTAACGCGTCAATCATAGAGGTCCCCGTTTTATCCGAAACTGGTACGCTAAAAGCATATTTACTAAAAACATCGACAACATTAAAAAGATATCTCCGCGGAGCGCCATCAGCGCCAACGTTAAATTGAGCTAGATTTGACATATCAACTAAATCTATCGCCCAAATGTCATCAACTGCATTTGCTACAACTTTACGTCGCGGAAACTTTTTTTTTTAGGTCTGTGTAGTTCGACTGCAAGCGATGTTGTAGCTGGGTCATCATATAAGTCTCTGCCTAATCCGAGTTTATATTTTGCTCCAATAATACCCTGTACCAGCCTACGGTCAACACGCTCTTGCATATTTTCTGGTTTCATTTCGCGAAGTTCGTCTAACATCACTTTGTCGCAGCTGTGTTTTGTTTCGCTATTTATATCTCTGTAGCAGATATCATGACGCATCGCTATTGCATCAACCTGATTGTAGGGTTCTTGTCCTGGCAGCGGATTATCATTTTCGTCAAGTTGCTCATCAAGCGGATTCCACGGACCAGTATATTTATGACCTGGCAATGTCCAACCGCCTTTCGGTTTCGGCAGTTTGCCAATTAATTTATGTATATCTATTCCCGTTCCAATTATTTCTCTGTTGTTGCATTTCTGGCAATATGTAACAATTTTATTTTGCTCTAGACATAAATCTCTATCAGCGTCGCAGTTGCACTTCATTATTTATTTAGTCGTCTACTAAAATAACGTCAGGACAACCAGCCCCTGACTTTGCTGCTGGCAAAAACATACTTTTTCTTTTTCCACAGATTGCGCAAATACTTTTCAGCATTATTCTATTATTCTTTGTCTTTTCCGTTTTTTCGTCTTTATTTTCTGTTTTAGTTTTACACTTGAGACAATATGTTGACATTGTATATCAGTGAGTTTAGATAAAATTAATTGCAAGTTTTACAAACATTAATCGCGATCTCATCATTAGCGCGAGATGGTTGTTTGTCAAATTGCAAAATAAACTTTAAAAAATCTGGATTTTTGGTCATCTGTTTAATGAACATCACGCAATAATAACCGCAAGCGGAAGTTCCAACTGGCTGAATCTGATTAGACGAATAATTTATTATTTTGTATTTACTCATATATCGTTTTACCGCGTCACTAGGTGGAATTCCGAACGAGTCGAAATAGTTGTTATCAAAAACAGCTACCCAATGTGTACCAGATCCGTCATTAAAATCTTGTATATTTATAACGCAAGAACCCGGCAATGCTGGAGGTGTGAGTTCATCTTTGGAATAAACTCCGCGAAAATTTTTAACTTTTTGTAATTTATCAAGTATATCAAAATTACTTAACGGAGGCGACTTTGTCGGCCGCGCCTTTATCTCCTTGTTCCTGGCAGCATTAGTCCTCGTCCTCGTCCTAACAGGCCCGGCAGTAGACTTCCCGCCAATCCTGCCAGTAATGGGGCTATTGGAAGAAATCCACCTTGTTGTGTCTTTTTTTTCGCCGTTGTCTTTCTTTTCGTCGTTGTCTTTTTTCTAACAGTTTTTCGTTTAGGCATTATATTTAATCTTTAGACAAAAATTTTCTTTATACCACCACCTTTAACTGCCTTTTCTGATGCGCCATGTACTGCTCCTGACGCCGCTGCTATCCCTAATGTTCCAAGTACTGGCAAAATTTTAGGCAGTAACGTTTTGGCTATAACTGATAGTGCCGGACCGAAGAAACCGCCGTCCACCGCAGTGCGGTGGGACATCGCAGTTATTTGTGCGGCGCTCAAGTTTAAAACGAAAGGTTTTTTGCGATCGTATTTATTCGCTTGATTTTTGGTTAACAATAATTTTGTTAAAGCCCCCAAAGCATCTGGGTTGATCTTTAGTGAAACCGACCTCCGCTTCGCAACAGCAGTTGTTAATTTTTTAACTTGGCCATCGGTTAAATGCATTTCTTTTATAATATATTTTGTCATCTTATATAACGATCACAGATTAAACTTGTATTGTCATTTTACCTCCGACAGAGTCGATTGTAACAGATCTGTCGCTTATCACTAATGCATATACGTTTAACGCCGCTGCTGGAACGTCTCCGAGCGTCCAAGTAACCTCAATATCAGCTGTGCTGTCCACAGCTCGCTCGCTATGTTTACTGACGTCAAAGTAAAATATCGGATAAAGTGTACGAAATTCTTCTACTGATATCTGAGTTCCGTCTCCAGTATCTTGATATTTCTGCATCGAGTCGAGCAGATACATGTACGGTCTAATATAGTTTTTATTCTCGTTATCTGCAAAATTGCATTCGATCGCTCGTTCTGGATATTGCTTTGAATTTATTCTAGCGTATATCCGTCTGACATCAGCGTTAGAAAATATTGCATTATTTCGTTGTTGGTTATTACGTTGACCTTGTTGTTGAAATACAACGAATAAATGACGCGGTAGCTGCTCACTCGATGTTGTTGTAACTCGCCATGTGTAGTAGGTGGTATTCGGAACTGCTGTTTGATATATTTTATGTTGCTGAAAATGAATTTTACTGGTGCGTTTTGCCAGCAATTCATCTAATTCTAATGCTTTAGTGACTGACGGAGTTATTCGTGGCATCCACAGCGCAAGTTTGTTTATGATAAATTGTACATCGGCCCCACCAGATCTGAGAAAACAGTCATCTCGTTCTGCTCGATCTAAAAAAAGCGTATGTTTAACTCCACGAAATACTTTATCATAGTCCCTGCAAAAGCCAAATATTGTACTTAGTGGCAGCATCATTGTAATTTGACGTGATCTCGCTGCAAGTGCCTTTCTCTTAGCATAACCTTCATTGTAACGTCTATGTCGAAATTCAATTGTGTTAATAACTAAATTTAACATTGCAACGCCGTCTGCAGCTGCATCTGGTGCGGTTATACCAAGATTATTACAAGCAGCGGTAAGTGAGACTCTTGTAGCGTCTTGATTAGCATTTACAGCTGGTGCGGCTATACCTAAAACATCAGCATTAGCGATAAGAAAATTTCTTACAATTGGAAAATCTGCAGCAGCATCAGCTCCGTGTACTAAAACACCTTTTTGAATAAATTCTTCAGATCCTGCTGTAGCAATTCCAGTATCTTTAAACCACATCATATTAGTTGCAGTTGATTTGGAGTAATCGTCAGAAAACGAAACGATATTTAAGATCGTACTTGCAACTTGTAAGTGATTTGAAATATCTTCGACAGTTTGATTGGCCAGCTGATATCGAGCACTTCTAAATAAACACCAACCATTATTTATAAGAGCTACTTCTGCATTAGCTGCAATTTCAGCAGGTGGATTAGGTGCGGCAGGTGCTGTCATAATCCGACCACGAACTTCTAACATTGCTTTGTGAGGCAGCAGAAATACGTCCTCGTCTCGTGTATTAAATGTTCTAACGCCAGCCTTATTAGGTTCGTTAGAATTTTCATCAAGATATTCAACATATTCAAATTCCGTTACTGCGTCGTCTTTGTCAGAAATTTCTGCAAAATCGAGATAATTTTTCACAGACATTTTTTTATTTTATTAGGTTATATAAAATTATTGCGGCGCTGTTACTTTAGATATTAAGTTTTGTATAATCTGCTCGCCCTTTGGTGATAAAAGTTTTTTTGTTGTTGTTATCATCGCGCGTTGGGTTTCTTTTGATGGTGCTATTTCCGAAATAACTTGCTTGATTGACGGTGTGCCTTTTATTTTATCAGATATTTTTTGTCCCACAGCAGTTCCAGCAGCAGATGCAGCTCCAGTTGCAAAAGCTTTACCAGCGTCAAGTGCGATTGACGCAACTTTACGAGCTAATCCTGGAATATTTTCAGCAATTTTAGTAAATATATTTCCGAAAAATCCTCCTACTATTTTTCTTCTGTAAACTTTTTTCTGTTTCATTATATATCTGAGGTTGTATAATTTTGTTGTCAATCACGAAGTGATTGTGCGTAGGTGTAGATAATAAGTGACGACCTCATTATTTAGATCCAACTGTCTTCCAGTTTGATCTATCAGTTGCATGTTTACTTCATTTATTTGATTTTCAACGTTTAGCGGATAATATATAATATATCTCGGATTGATTTGCATGAGAGAACCTGGTGGAACTTCTGGTGAGAAACTATATATCGTTTGCCCTTTGTTACCTTTAGCTGAATAAGAACCAGATGCGATCGAGCAATTTACCAATATTGAGTTAACTTCAGTTATATTTACTGGAAATTCACCGTCATACGTTTTGATAGGTTCTGTACTATGAGGTGCATATATACCATGAGCAAACCCTATCAGAGGTCCAATACTACCTTCTTTAGGAATTAAGAAAAACAGACCATTTTTTACTGTTATTCTTGCTCGCAATGTGTTATAATTTGGTGTTAGCTCAAAATCATCTGCATTACCACCATTTTTTGCTATAATTTCTTTTATTATTTTATTTAAATCAGTTATATTATAAGCTCCTTGTGGAATATTAAATCTTTTTCTACGCAGTACAATTCCTGTAAGTCTTTGAAATTCAAACCCATCATTAATACCAGTTTTAACATTTGCCATGGCATTCCAACAAGTGCATGAAATTAATCCAATTTCGTATTGTTTTTCACGATCTAGTTCTATTGGCGGAATATACTTTACTGAGAAGTTCGCGCTATCTTTATCAGATTGACTAGAGTCGAGTAATAATGTTGCCGACATTTATTATTATATTTTTATAAAATTAAGTCGCCGCGATTAAGTCGCGGTGCAAAGTTTCGTATTCGTCAGATGATAATAAATTTCTCGATCTCAAATTATCAAGTATGTCGATGATTTCATTGTCGATTTCAGCACCAACATTTCCTGCTTCTTTTGATGATATCAATAGCATCAATCTGCCGATCATTTCAGTAACGGATGCGAATATTCTGACTCCAGTTCCTGTTTTCTTTCTATATTTTTCTATATATTCTTCTGCATGTTTTTTACTTAATAGATCAAATTTTCTTTTAAAATTCCACCCCTTGCCAAAACCTTTTGGTCTGTTATTTTCTGCTGTTATTCCAAATATGGTAGCAATAACACCATATCTCATTCTATCATAAAGTGGAAGCATATCTTCTTCTTCTTTGGCTGTGTTTAGCTCATCTTTAGCAGCATCTCCGTCTTTTATTATTACATTTATTCTACCAATTAATGTGTTATACTCATCATCACTCCATTTATTTATATTATCAAGATCTTTTATTTTTTCTTTCTCTAAAAATTTATCATATTCATCCTTTGTTATCTCATTATTTGCTTCTTTTATATGCCATCGTCTTTGCTCTCCAACTTCCATATACTTTACAGTCAACTCGCCAACTCTTTTTTGCTCTTCTTTAATATCTTTTACTTCTTTTGTTAAATTTGTTATAATATTTTTAATTTCTTGTGTTGTTAATTCTGTTAATCTTCGTTCAAGTTCCAGCGGATTATTCAACAATCTTTTTACTTCAGCTCGTCTTGCAGCAGGATCAGCTATATTTGCTGCAAGTGCCTCAGCTAATCTCATTTTCTCTGCATCAGATCTAGCAATAACTCTTCCAGCAGCAGCCTCTTGTTGAGCAATAACTCTTCCAGCAGCTTCCTCTTGTTGAGCAATAACTCTTCCAGCAGCTTCTTCTTGTTGTTCTTTAACTAATCCGAGTAAACCTTTCTCTTGTAATTGTTTAACTTCTTCTTCTGACAGTGGTTTAGTTTCTGGTTGTTTTCCAAGTAAAGCCTCAGTAACTGGTTTGAGAACTTTAGCTGCTGTTTCTGCTGCAGTAACTTGACCACGTCGAGCTTGCTGTACTAGCTGTTTAAATTTTGCCTGAGATTGCGCAAGTTTTTTTTAGATTTTCTATATGTTTTCTGTACTTTGCTTGTTTTTCCATTAATTATATACTATTTTCTATAAAAATTATTGTATATAATTTTCAATACAACATCGAAACATTTTACTCTTATCATTCGTTAACTTATCGAATAAAAAGAAATCGTATCTATTTGCCGTTGCTTGACGATACAGTTCAATAAATTTATCTTTTGTTACGTCACCGCATTGTTCGTTCGCGATATTTCTAACGTCAACATTGTCAAGTCCTGGAAATAATATAAAACAACCAGTATTTCGCCTGATAAATCTGTCGACATTATAATATCCTTGAGCGAGATAAATAGAATTACATTTTTTATTTCGCGACAGTGAAAAATACGATCTGATTTTATTCATTTCTTCATTGTTTAGCGGAATATCGTCAAAAACAACTATTTTATGTTCGGACGAATCGAGTTGATTAACTGGAATAAGTTCTTCCGGTTGTTTGATAATAAAGAAATCTTCGCCAGATTCAAGATCGTCACGAAGTTTGTCATTATAATTGTTAAGTAGCTCGTACTTATCTTGCTGCGGATTAATTGTATAAATATAAACGCGATCGTAGTTAAAATTATCTCCGAGAAGTAAATTCATAAGCAAATTTGTTTTGCCCGATCCAGTTCTACCAACTATAAGATAATGACAATCTGGAAGCTCATTGTTATGTTTATGTTTCACCAACCGCTCCGTATCAAAGTTTAATATCGACGATTTTGCCATTATATAATTTTATTGTATATAATTTTGTCAAGCAGTAAATAAATAATGAGCTTTTACTCAAAATTTGGAACAACAGTAGGAGATTCAACAACTGCTCAGCAAGACTTATCCAAATATGCAACTCTTGATCAGCTCAGAAATGAAATTACTAATTTATTAAATATCACAAGTGTCGATCAAAACGAAGTTGTTATTTTCCAAGATAAAGAAGGACGATTAAAAACGAGTAATATACAACTATCAGATGTTCTTGTAAGAATTCCTAACGCGGTTGTTAATAATATAGTTACTTTTGCCGATCAGGGTAAAATACAAGATTCGGGCAAGTCCGTTAACGATTATGTTAGGAAAGTTGGCGATGTATTTACCGGTGACATTATTATGTCAAGAAGAAAAATTACATATCTGGGAGATCCAACCTCGGATAATGATGCTGCAACGAAAAAATACGTCGACGATCAAGAATCTAAGTACGTGTCAGTTCGCGGTGGTATAATGCGTGCATTTCTCGACATGAACAACAACGGTATTAATAATCTCAGAACACCAGAAACAGATTTCGACGCCGCAACGAAGAAATACGTCGACGATAAGGAAATTCCAATAACGACTTCGTTAACGACTATCAATGATGGAATTGCTGCATTTAGAATTGATTATATTAATCATGTACAACCATTTCTAAATTTTCGTAGAAATGTAAACAGATCTATTAATGACTTTTTTGGAAGTCCACCAGTCGTTGACATAAAACTTACCGACATTAACATGAAAATCAACGATATTGTTAGTGGTATTCCTAATATTATTCAAAAAACTAATCTCGTTAAAATTCCACACGGACAACAAGCTAACAATATCGTGTACACAGTCGCATCAGGAAAAACAACATGGACACCGCAAAGTAACATTATCAAACATACTGCAGAAGTCACTGGTATTTATAGACTGTCTATCTTTAGCGCTGAAAAGATTAAAATTAAAACTATAGTATTTCCGTGGTTTCGTTCAACTGACGTTGGAACTATATCTACAATAATAAATAAAGATGTTGAAGAAACATTTCTACTGGAAGTAGATGATAAAACAATAGTCGCGGCGTCTTACTGGTGGTGTCTGGAATTTGTAGCTGAAACGCAGAAAGTAATTTGAGGATTATATAATAAATATTATAATGAAAAAAAATATAGTCGATTTTAATCATATTTCAGAAAACTTTCCGAAACAAGATGTTGACGCTCTAATGCAATATTACAGATACTATCATAAAAATCTTTGGTGCGTTAAAAAATGTTACAAATACTATGCAAAAATACTGCGAGTGATATCATATCTACCGCTGCTAATGACCGGCTCTGGTATAATTTCAAGTGGCGCATCATTAAATCCGTTTTTGTTAATAATATCAGGTGTCGGCGTTTCTCTTGCAGCAGCTTGTAAAAAAGTTGAACCTCGACTCGCAACTAAAAAAAATGCTTGCAAAACAGCAAGTATAACTTATAAAAAATTACTTGATCAAATTCGATCTTATTTGCGGGGTATAAAATATGATATGGACGATTTAATACGCGAATTCCGCATTATTGATAGTATGTTAACAGATATTCTGCCAATGAGAGTTAGCAAATACGAAAAAGATTATAATAAAAAAGTAGATGTTTAATTAATTTTCTGTGGCTTTAGTAATATCGTTATCAAATAATATATCAACCATGTTATCGATAAATGTCATCACATCATCTGCCCAACCCGCTATTCTCATATCATTTTCAGTCGCGAATAACCAAACCGACCCATATTTCGGCGATATATGATAACCCACCTTTTTAATGCAATCGCTTATTATTTTAGGTTTTATCCCAGTATATCCTGACGATGCTTTGATCGAGTTAAATCTTTTACAAAATCTGTTTGTTAGATCGAATCCAACATGTCGTACTGAATGACAGAATGACATTATATATATATTTTATTTGTTTAATATAACATTTTTAACCAATAAGTACTTAGTAGTAGAGAGAATTGATGCATCCTTTCTCAGAGACCCTCGGCCCCAAAGCGTAGTACGTTAACATCTTTGTCAGAAAATGTGTTATTATTTTGAGCTAACAAAGGCTGCTGACAAAAATGTTAACTTATAACGTTTTGGGAGGGCCGGGGGTCTCTGATAAAGGATCATCAATTTCTCTTTACTACTCAATCAACATGTCGTTCTACCTACATGCGCACCGAACAACAAGAAGCTTTCTACGCTTGGTACCACACTCACGCCTTGGACCCCTTCAACTCTCAGCAAGAAATGTTGAAGTATTGTCGATCGGACGTGGACATTTTACGGCGATGCTGTGGAAAATTTCGATAATTGTTCATAGAGCACGAAGGGATAGATCCTTTGAAAGAAGCCCGCACAATTGCCAAAGCGTGTTCCTTAGTACCGCCAACGATTCATGCCTGAGAAGACCCTGGCTGTCATACGCCCTCAAACGACTAATTTTTGTTAAACGGCAATGCTCGGTCAAAGCCCAACATTACTTGTGTGACAAGGAATGACACATGGATTCAACACGCCCGAAACGGAGGAGCTGAAAAAGCCATCGGAAGGTATTCGGTGGATGGTTGGGACTTGGAGAACCCTAAGATCGTGTACGAGTTTAACGGATGATTATTTCACGAATGTCCGACATGTTACCCTCAACGGTACACCCAAAATCAGTTTTTACAACGTACAATGGAAGGCTTTTACGAGGCCACTTGTCAGCGGCGCTCAAAGTTAGAACAGCAAAGATACCAAGTGGTGGAAATGTGGGAACATGAGTCCGATCACCGTTTGAAACTGAACCCGAGTTTAAACGCATGGTGAAAAGTTACAAGCTGTTGGACCCTCTGAACCCGCGGGAAAGTTTGTACGGAGGACGGACGAATGCCACCTGTTTGCTGTATACCACGCCAACGAGTAGAAAGAAAAAGAAATCGAATACTTGGACGTGTGTTCGCTTCATCCTTACGTGAGCAAATATTTTTACTTTCCCGCAAGGCATCCACAATTGCTGACGGAACACATCGACCTGGACAACATTCGACAATACGAAGGATTGATTAAATGTAAAGTCTTGCCTCCCACGGATTTGTACCATCCCGTTTTACCTCACCATTGCCAAAGAAAACTGATGTTTCCCTTGTGCCGTACTTATGCCGAAACGTGCAATCAAGACCAACCTTGTCAGCACACCCAGGAAGAACGCGTCTTGACGGGAACGTGGGTCACCGTGGAATTGTTCAGAGCTCTGGACTGGGATACCAATTGTTAGAAGTGTACGAAATTTACCACTTTCCCAAGACAGAACACTACCACAAGGGTGACGAGACACAGAAAGGCATTTTCGCAGACTACGTGGATGCCTTTTTGAAACTAAAACAAGAAGTCAGCGATTATCCTTCCTGGTGCCACACTCCCGAAGACCAAAATAAATTCAAATAGAAATACTTGGAGCAGGAAGGCATCACTTTAGAAAAAATAGAGAATAACGAAGGAAGACGGAGTATTTGCCAGAACCTTCCCGTTATTTCTAGATGATTGGCGACAAAACCAAATACATGAAACACGTGGACGTCCTTCGTGAGGACTTGATCCTGGTCAATTACGAAGAAGAACTGGAGTTTGTAGAAGCCGACGAAATTGGAAATGTCATCATTGCAGCTTACTTGACAGCCCATGCTCGCTTAAAATTGTACGAAGCGTTAGAACTGTTAGGAGATCGTGTGCTGTATTTTGACACGGACAGTTGCATCTACATCGATCGTCTGGTTCACCGACACCCTGACATTGAAGTAGATCGTATCGGAGCCTGGACGGACGACCACCCCAACGACAAGATTCTAAGTTTTGCTAGTGGTGGTCCTAAAAATTAAGGCTACGAATACCGGGACCCCCAAGGAGAAGTTCACACCGAGTGTAAAGTGAAAGGATTCACTCTCAATTATCGCATCAGTCAAGTGGTGAACATTTGTGGTTTGCCTGTGGGGATGAGAGAACGCATTTAATGAGAGTTTGTCAAAATACAATTGCCTCCGTTACGTCACCAATATTTAAAGCACTGGTACTAGAATTCTATAAGAGGACTGATTCATTTGAAAGCGTTCCAATGGTTAGGCATTGATCAACTGAACGAAGACCAGAAGACTTTGTTTGCTATTCATCCTACCTCTTACAAGCTAAACATACTACACCGAATTCCAGAGTCTTCGTTAGAGGATTACCAAACTGTTTTACACGAACAAATTATGGTTCAAGAGGAAACTTCTGTGCGATGTGTGACGTGTGAGTTAGTGACCAACAATTTGGATACGCCACTGGAGTACGATCAGTTCAGTGCAAAAAGTACATTTACTACCTTCAACAAATAAGGGTATAAAAGTTTACTACCGTGCCACGACCGTTATCATTAGTGATAAAACAATTGCCGTGGAAGGAAATCAATAACAGTATTCAGACTGTGGCGGATTACCAACACTGTTCACGAGAAATGTATCCAATGAATTTGGGTCGTCGTGTGGTGTGTGTCTTAGTGACTTCTTTTCTGGGATTTCGTTTATCAGCCGATTCCTTGTGGGCTCTTTACGATCTTTACTGTGGGGTACCACCAAAAACATAATGGTGTTTCCTTTAAATGCGCACGAGAAACTCTGTTAAAAGCGTTGAGCTTTCATCTCCAAACTTTTCGACCTGTTTGAAGAGAAGTTTCTTTGTGAAATTTTAGCCACTGAAGAGCTTACGAAGATGTGTGTATAGCTTGTTGGTTACACTCTCATTGGAAAGATGTACGTGACTGGAAAAGTCTGGGTTTCGAGGCTTGGACGAAAGAGGTGGCTTACATTGCCCAAGATTTGTGTTATTCATTCAAAGGAAAAAGTGAACTTAAAGTGTACTTTTAAACCTGTGTTAGCCATAGTGTCAGAAGGAGAACCCGACACGGAGGAAAACCACTCCTTTCAGGACAGGACCATCATTGACATAGACACCCCAGAAAGACCATTCCGGGAGGACCCCTGTGTGACAGTGCCATGTGTAGAGCCTCTAAGAACATTACAAACTGTCTCTAGGACACCACACCTTCGTCACAAAAAATGTTGTACAATGATTTGTTTATATTCCACTTTGATCGTTTTGATGTGTATTTTTTCGATTACTTAACCATTTGGCTTTTATGTATTTTTATCATTCGTGTTGAATTTTAAAAATGTTTTGAAATGAACGCGAACTGGAAAAAAGTATAAAACCTCTTGTCTTGTCTGTCATCGTTTCAAAATTGACATTCCTTGCACTATGACTACCTCTGCTGTCTTTTCTCCCTCTTCCACCACTTTCAAAGTCTTGGACGAAAACTTAGATCGTGCTTGCTGGGAGGCCTTATATCTTCGCCATCCCTTTAACATGTTAATTGCTGGACCGATCGGTTCAGGAAAACCGAATTGGTCAAACGTTTGATCGAACATAAACATCATTTGATCGATCGTCAACCTCAACGTATCGTGTGGTGTTACAAAGAGTGGCAATCGGCGTATAGCCTTCAGCGAGAAAGTCAAGGCGATTCCATCGTCATTGCGGAAGGCATTCCTGGCGAAGACGTCGGGATCGTGTCTGACCTCAGTCAAACCCATTTGGTCATCTTCGACGACATGTGAGGAGAAGATGAAGAAGAAATTAAACTGTGGTTTACACGCAATGGCATCATCGTAATGTCAGTGTCATTTACATCACCCAAAATTTGTTTCAACAAAGTAAAGCCCATCGCACCATCAGTCTCAATGTTCATTACGTGGTCTTGTTTAAAAGCCCTGGAGATAAATCGCAAGTGCAAGTGTTAGCCAAACAGCTAGGAACTCCTTGGCTGACACATGCGTACGACGATGCCACTCAAACCCCTCACTCCTATCTATTCGTGGATTTAAAACCAACGACCCCCGACTATTTGCGATTTCGTACCAATCTGGTGCCAAGACGGAGGGCCTGTCGTGTACACGTCCCTGTCGACTTAACAAAAACAATCTATAAAAGCTCGGACACTCTTGGTCTATTTCACACATCGTCAACATGACGTCCCTTCGGTTTCATCTTCCGGTCAAATTAATTCGTGCCTTGTACGGCATCAGTCGCGAAAAATATCTACAAATACGTGCTCGTGTCTTAGAAGCCAGCCTCAGTGAAGTCTTACGATGGTTTACGGTGACAGCACGTCAATTACTGCAAGGCGTCAGTCACATTCTGCATCAAACCAAACGCTTTTGTGACAGAAGCAAAGAATCCTTGACGCAACTGGCAGATCCCCGCACCGACACTCAAACCAAAAAGCAAATCATTTTGAAACCTGGAGGTAGCAGTTCTCAAGGGTGTCATTATTCTCTCCCTCTTAAAATAGTATCCGAATGCCCCCAAAGTCACCCCCAAGAAAAAGGCCACTCCTCGACCCAAAGGTACCCAGAAGAAAAAGAGCAGTGGTGTCAAGACCAGGTCACAGCCCCAGAAAAAGAAAAGTCCCCAGAAAAGACCCCCAGAAACAGCTTCTTCCTGCAAGAGACGCACTATAGTCTGGGCGCAACCTTACATTCCCAAACCACGACCTGCAGCGACGGTGACCGAGTCTCCGATATCCTCAGGTTCTTCTACTTTCCTGTTGCTAGTGATGCCAGCCAATCCCAGTTTGACACATGTTCTTCCCCATGTCATGAAAAAATGGAAACCCGTGTCTCCAGGAACTTTTCCTCCAGCGGTGACACCCTTTTGCTCTTTATCCGCAGCGGCAGTTGCTAACAATGTACCTGCACCCAAAATCAAAGTCCAAGAAAGATCGGGTATGTTACAGAGATTACTTGATTTATCCCAGCAAGAACTGACACGATCTAGTCCGTTGCGAAACCCTCACGATACCTGATGCCTGTCATCTCGTTGATACGACGTAGAGACAATCAGTGGTGACGCATTCCACTGTTTAAAAGACCCGGGGGGAACAATGGGTACCAGTGTTTTTGTGTTCCTGAACGAGAAAAGATGTCCCCTAAAAGAAGTGCACACTGCCACCACCATCGTCGTTCACCTGTCGAGAAAAGGAAAGGTAAAGGAAAAGGACAGTCTCGTCGTTTGACCTGGCATCCGACCCAACGTCCAAAGAAAAAGAGGAGCAACCAAAGGGGAGGACTGTTTTGCGATATATGAAAACAAGTCTCATTTTTGACGAAGTGATAGTCAAAGAGTTAGTCAGAATTACTGGTTACACACCCTTCGACCTACTCCAAAAATAAGATAAAAGAGCGTGTGTAAGTCATCAACGTCAGTGTTTTTTTGTGTGTGCCCCGGAACAAACAAAGATGTCACCCCCCAGAAGCCATCCCTCTTCTACCCCCAAAGGAATGAAAAGGAAAGGACTGCCTCCTCGTTTATCCAAACATTGGGACGTGTTGTCCGTCTTGTCCATAGCCCCTCCACCCATGCGAAAATAAATCATTCAAACTCTTTCGCCAGAAAGTTTTAGACGAGACAGCTCGTACAACTCTGAAAGATTTTAAGAGACTGATGAAAAATCCATCACCACCATCATCATCCTCAGTGACCATAACAGATGCAGCCCCACGTATGCCTGAGGAAGAAGAGGCACGAAAGTCTTCCTTACACAGACAGCGGTTCCCATCCCAGGTAAAATTTCAGCGTCCTTGTTGACCCCTTCTATCACACTTCAACGAGAAGAACTCAATGCTTGAGTTAAAAAGATGATGTCCACTCCTCCATCGACAGACGTGTAAAAGAAAGAAGTGAAACCAGATGTGAAAAAAGAAAGCAAGACAAAAGCCATCCCATTATCACCACCACCACTACCACTACCCTCGACTTTTACTCCCGTGGCACGTCGGACACGTAAAACTGTTTCCAAACCACCACCTTACCCCATCCAAAGTAGCATCAGTGAATAGTGGATGACTTATTGAAAAAGTCCTGATGGAGAATGTGTTAGCCAGCATTTATTACGATCCATCCAATCATGCGGGATACGGAGGAATTCAGAAATTGTATCGTGCTGCCAAAACCCGACTCAAAAGTGTCCATTTATCTCAAGCGGATCAATGGTTACAAGGACAAGCCACGTACACCTTCCACAAACCCATTCGACGAAATTTTTCAGAAATCGCACCCAACTGAAGTGCATTGATCATCAATGGCAAGCGGCTTTAGCCGATGTCTCTCATTTGGCCACATACAATCGTGGCTGCAAATGTTTGTTTTGTGTCATCGTCGTCTTTTCCTAATTTGCCTCGGTTGTTCCATTGAATTTCAAATCGAGCACTGAGTTAGTGGGAGCTCTAAAACTGGTGTTGAAGCAAAGCGGTCGTCTCCCTCTTCGATGGCAAACCGACAAAGGCACCGCATTTCTGAACCAAGCCTTCCAAAAAGAATTAAAGAAACGAGACATTCATTTATTCACCACTGAGAATCCCGAAACCAAAGCCAGCATCGTGGAACGTTTTCAACGCACCTTGCAAGAACGCACGTGGAAATATTTTACGCATCAACACACTTTCAAGTACATCGAAGTCTTACCGCTCCTGGTGAAAGCGTACAATCAAACTTACCATCGGAGCATAGGATGTGCCCCCCAAGAAGTGACTCCTAACAATGAAGTGACCGTCTTTGAGCGCTTGTTTGGTACATCCCCGAATGTGGCTGTCCCCAATAAAGGTAAAGTGTTGATGGCGGGAGATTGGGTGAACATTGGCAAAACCAAACGCACTTTAGACAAAGGTTACTTACCCAACTGGACCTCAGAATTGTATCGTGTCATTGGAAGAGTGCGTGGCCGTCATCCTGCCGCCATAAATTGGAAGACATGAACGGGGAAGTGTTAAAAGGAACTATTTTCTTGCCCGAGTTACAACACGTGATCAAAAAAGAAGACGAAGTGTACGACATCGAAAGCATTCTCGATCGAAGAACCCGTAAAGTGGGAAAAAGACGTGTCAAAGAAGTCAAAGTACATTGGAAAGGAACTAGGCCGAGTTTTGACTCTTGGATCGACGCTTCGCAGGTCATCGACTATAAAAAAGCTGACCATCATGCCCTTCAACACAGCGTCAACCACCACAGTGACCACTCCTTCACCGAGCTCTTCTCAGCAAGAATAACAAAAGCAACCCTTGTAGGTGTGGTGTGGAGAACGTGTGCCTAAAACGAAAATCGTCTTTTTCTGCCAAATCTTTGTGGCGTATTGTGTCATCGGTGCTGCCATTGCCAATTTGAGTTTGCAACATGGAGACAAACAATTGTGGACCATTTTACTCAGCAGTTGCATCAGTTACAGTCTCCACAATCCTTCCCTGAAATACTCTAACGGTAACAACGGGAGTCCTGCGCACAACGTCAGTCACCCTCCCAACATTCACAAATAAAACAACAACAATCCTCTTTTGGACACTCCTCTGACCTCCAGTGACCCCTCGGACAGCAGAACTCTGGAAGTATGAATAACCAATTTTACTTAACTTTACTCAGTGACAGTTCCATGGATGTGTTTCCCCACAACACGTTATGCTGTTTCATGGCCAAATTAACTCAGGCCATCCAATTGGATCACGAAGCCCATTTGGAAGTGGTTTTGGTCGAAATGATTCACCCTACACAAATGAAAAACATCACTGAAAATCAAAACATTTTGAGGTCGAAGTTCTGAACGACCAGGTGCAATAATACTTGAACGAAAACGAAACTGTAGATGCCTCTATGAAAGGATTAGTGTCACCCCGATACTCCACGGTACATATACATGTTGAAAATAACTGCAGGGCATTATTTTAGCGGTCAAAATCTGGTGGACACGAATTCAATGCGCTGTTTGGCAAAGACTTCGACAAAACCAAACGAATTGTCACCCTCGAGTAGCATAAAGTGGCTCATAGCCTACTGATGAAATTTTGGATGCCAAAGCGTTGTCAATTACATTTTGTCCTGAATTGTTTGACATTTTGGGTGGAGACCTCAAGATGATCAAGAGTAACAACATACCACTCATCGCCATCAACTTTACTTTTGCGAAGTTTTTTCGTTACCCTGTAGAACTGAACCATGGATTAAATTTGATCTTTATGTACTCTGATATGGTGGAGTACAACGTGGTGGGACACACAGATGCACCGTTTCTGCGAGTCATTCCTTTCAAAGTGGATTCTGCCAAGACCAATGACGAGGAAGGTGGAAACACCTATCACGTTCACCGCGAATTTGTACATCCTCACTATTTGCCCTTCAGTAAGTCGTATTTCGACAGTGTCAACATTGCTATGAAAGGAGATTTGAGACAAAATATTCCATTCTCCAAACGGAAACTTACAGTGAAACTCCATATTCGAAAACGATTCTCTAACGACTTGTAAGTCATATATCCTGTGTACAGAAGAGTCACTCGACAGCGAGGACATGGTTTAGGAGATATGCTGAAATCAGCGTCTCGTTCGGTGGACCCCGTTGTGAAACCGATGGTGACACGAGGATTGCACGCCTTGAAAGATGCCGCTTTGACGCAGGCAAAGAATTACTCCAAAAGGGCATCATCTACAAACAAAATCCCAAAGAAACCTTCTTGAGAGCAGGCAAAAATGTCTTGCATCAGACTAGCAAAGACATATAAATGCCCTGGACACTACCCAGTCAGGCATTCCTATTTCTCTGACGCCACAATAAGGACAAGGCAGAAAGAGACGACAAAGACACCCCTTCGAGGACTTCACACACATAGAGTTAGAAAGACCAAAGAAAGAAAAACCGTCCGAGAATTAGACGGTTTTGGTCATTAAATAACAGAGAGAAAAAATGATGCACCGAGAATTTTGCGAATGTTCCAAGTCGGAACTGGATCTGTTTGCCATGCCACCCACTATGATGACGATGCAAGAATCCCAATGGGTAGAATTTCATCCCATCTCCTCTTTGACAACCTTAGGCCCATCGAATTTAAAATCAAAGGACAACCCGAAGATTACATCGATCTGAATAGCGGTTACTTGTACCTGAAAGTCAAAGTGATCAAAACGGACGACACCGCTCCGGGAGCCGATGCTAGAGTAACTCCCGTCAACAATTTTATGCATTCCTTGTTCAGCGAAGTGGATTTGTACTTGAATAACAAACTAGTCAGCAGTAGCATGGATACTTACCCTTACCCAGCGCACCTGGAATATCTCTTGACGTACGGAGAAGGTGCCAAGAACACTCATCTGGATACTTGCGTGGTTTGGAAACCTGACACGGCAGGCGAGGACACGTTTAACGACACAGTCCTTACAGCAGCTGACGATCCTCACAATGTGGGCTTTAACGACGTGGAAAGAAAATCCTTCAGGAACTTAGTTTAGAACTGATAGATCGTTTGCACTTGGACATGCGGCTGCAAGACAAGTATTTGCTCAACGGAGTAGATATCCGCTTGAGACTGAATCGTAGCACTACCGCTTTCCATTTGATGGCCTAAACCAACGAGTACAAAACCATCATCCAAAGAAGCCAGGCTCTACGTGCGACGCATTAAAGTGTTATCTAAGGTGGGAAACGACATCAGTCACACTTTCAGCAGAATGACCACCAAGTATCCGATATGACGCGTGGAAGTGAAAACCTTCACCACTGCTGCTGGACTCCGATCCAAGATCGAAGATCATCTGTTCTAAGGACAGTTACCCAAACGTTTAATCGTTGGTATCGTCAGTAACGAAGCCCTCAACAGAGCCATAAGTGCCAATCCTTTCGAGTTTAAACACTACAGAGTTCCAAGATCGAACTCAGTCACAATGGCAAAATCTTGTGTACCAGACCCTTCGAACCAACTTTACCCAGAAGAATTACTTGAGATCGTACTTGTCCCTGTATGAAGCCATGAGACAGTTAGGGACCAACACCAGCCACGGCATTTTGTACGACGATTATGTAAGGGCTACGCTTTGTGGGTTTTTTATTTCACTCCAGACCAAGGCAGCGACGAGGAACATTTCCGCCCTATAAAAACCGGTCAACTGCGTGTGGAACTTTAGTTTGCAGAAGCTCTAACCGAGGCGTTGAACGTCATCTTTTATGCCAAATTCAACAACACTCTAGAAATCAACAGTTTGAGAGAAGTCATTCTAGTCTATTAGAAGTTATGGAAGACTCCTATTCCTCTTTGAATGGTTGAGAATCTTTGGAAATGGAATGGGAGGATATCGTGGAAGCAGAACCCAAAGACAAAGACGAAGAGGTGATGGTCATGTCCAGATGGCCACAACAAGAACAACCTTTAGTCTCATGTTTTGCCAAACACCTGGCAGAAACCATTACAGTGTTGACCAAGAAAGATTGCTATGGATGTCAAAATGATCATCTCAGTCAAATTCAACATGACAAATGTATGATGATGAGTGAAGAAGAAAAAATGGACGAGTATCTGGATGACGCTTGGGGTCTCATCTCGGAAGAAGTAGTGTTGCACCAGTGGTATAAAGACTTGCGTGATCATTCCTCTCCTCCACTGAGTGGTCTAGAAATCCATCGCATCGAATCTCTCTTGGCCCAGAATACGGAGATGAAGCGAAGAGACGATTACTTGACAGAGATTTTCAAGCAAAACATCATGATTGAATTGATGACTTATCATTACCTGTGAAATAAAAAAAAAAAACAAACCACAAAACAAAATTGATACCTGGGAACTTTATTACCTTTTGAAAAACAGTTCGTACACCGCTTCTTGGAATCTTGTCGTGTGCGCTAAATATGAACTTCCTCATCGCAAACCTAAAGACCATCAAGCTTATTTCATCAACGAGGACGACAGTCATCTCCCAGGAATCCACTGGGTAGCCGTCTACTTTCCCCACGATTCCGTGTGGAGCATTTTGATTCGTATGGATTACCGCCTTTGGAAGACATCATCGACTTTATGAGAAAAAAATGCCCAGATGACTCGCTTCAATAATTTGAAATTACAAGGCACAGATTCCAAGGTGTGTGGGCAATATTGTGTGTATTTTCTTCATCAGCGCAGTCTTCGATATTCCTTAGAACATTTAGCGACTTATTTTGATCGTGATTCTTCTAGAAACGATGAAAAGGTAGATCGATGGTTTTATGACCATTATGGATATCTCTTGTCTTTAGCTAGGAAACGTAGTGTACATCAATGGCCAAGTGAACTCCACGAGTGGAATTCAAATTTGACTTCACAACGTTGTCAACCTTATCAAAAATGTGTTATTTGAAAAAATGTGTTGATGTTATATTATGTGTTGGTTAATTGTTGGTTAAATAAAAATGTTATGAAAAAAGGATGGTTGGTAGTTTGTTTTAAATTTTTTTTTATCATTATACATGCTCTTTGTCTACTCTCTATCCCTCACCATGAGATAAGCTATATAGCGTTCCTACCCAAAAAATCGTAGGGATGTTTCCTATCGTGTCCGCGCTTGAGCCCTGTAAAGCTAGGCGGTCTCCAGTCTAACCATCCATTGTTAATGCGTCAACCTATCAAGATGTGTTCAAGACTAGCAAAGCTGAACGAATCCCACGTGAATTTACATCGTGTCAGGCAAAACCTGATACCCAAGCCAAATGAGATTAAAAATGTCAGGATGTTAAAAGTGGCCCAATACCTGACAGAAGAGGTTTTTAAATACGAAATCAAGAAGGAGCAAGATGAAGAAACTGAGAAGTACAGATTTCAGAAACAGCAGAGAGAATAGCAACAGCAGCATCAACAACAACAGCAGGAGCCAGACAGAGGTGTAGACACGAAAGAGTTCTCCTCCTTCCGAAGAAGCAGACCCTATACTGTGGGAAAGTCTGCAGCTATACGGGGACGCAATCTTAGACAATAACAGATTGCCATAACCTCCCAACAAAACAGCCCTTTTCAGGGCTACCCCAAGCAATGTAGAAACGATATATTATTCATTTGCCAAAATATTTGTCTGTCTTTGTGTGTTGATAGGTTAAAAAGTAGAAGTGTGCCTATAAACACTTCATTTATCTGACTTGCAAGATAGTGTGTGTTTGTGTGTGTGTGTGTTTGTAAGTAAAAAATAGAAGTGTGCCTATAAACACTTCGTTTCCCTGACTTGTAAGATAGTGTGTGTTTTTATATGTATGAATGACAGTAAAGTGTGTTTGTAAGTGAAAGGTAAACGTGAGTGTTTCTTTTAGGTCCGCACGTTCCATGGTTTTTTTTGTTGTTGTTGTTATGATATGGGTATTGTTAATTTTTGTGTAAGGAGGTGTTTTCCTTCACGTCCGTGCTTCACGCATATAAATAGTAGCGTTCATCAGTCTGGCTACCCATCGTTGACTCGTCAACATTCAAAAATGAGCAGAAGCCAAACTGATTGAGCTTCAGATGCATTTGGAGTATGCCAGACGAATCCTGGATGAGCTGGCCATTGAGGCCATAGAAGGAAGTGCCAGGCTTGAAGAAGACGAGAAGAAGAAGAAAAAAGAGAAGAAGAGTACAATCCTGCCTCACCTGATGCTAAGACAGAACTGTGAAGTGAAACCCATGGTGAGGACATCTCCAGAGCGCCAAGCACCACTGCCACCAATACTACCACCACCAAGACCTGTGGTTCCCCAGAGAGAAAATTGGGAAGAAGAACTGGAGAGGCAGACACAAGAACGGGAGCCTTAGCGACCACAGCATCCACGGGTGGAGAACAGAAGAAGGAGGCAACAACAAGTCTTCACTATCCCTCAAACGGAGGAATGGGATAGTGAAGCCACTTAAGCTGCCTTCGCACTCCAAACCACACACATAATTGAGAACAAGATTGAAGTTAGCAATGTGTCTGTGGTGCTCGGCCTGGAGGTGTCACTATTAGCCAGGTGCATCTGAAGTTTAAAAACAAAACAGCCCTTCTCAGGGCTAACCAGATCTCTAGAAAAGAGAGACTGATCAAGTTGCCAGTCATATAATTATGTGTATGTGGGTTTGGGTTTGTGTGCATGCGCGTACATGTGTGTGTCTATTTTTGTTGTGTTTCTGTGCTCGCGCGTACGTGGGTGTTTTCTTGTTCGTTTTTGTGTGCGTGCGCGTACGTGTGTGTGTGTGTCTTTTTCCCTTAACAAACACCTTGTCCCTAGACTCATGAGTGTTTGGTTTGTGTGACTGTGTAGTAGTGTCACTATAAACACAAACTCCTTTGCTGATGTGATTGTAGGTAATGGTGTGTTTGTGCATAAAAAGTTACTTCTCCACTGGTTTTGTGAGTATTAGTGTGGTGTTTTATATAAAAATTTATTTTAGGTTAGCACTCTCATCACTGTGGATTGTTTGATAGGTGATATAGGTAGTTGGTAAGAGGGGATGTTTTCTTTCACGTCCGTGCTTGAGACATATAAAGTGCAGCGTTCGTCAATCGCACCATTCAACATTGAATACAAAAATGGCCAGCAACATCATAGAGAAAATGATGATGTAACAGGTAGTAGATGACCTGGGGATGATAGAGGAACTGTTGGTGAAAGTGGAGTATGGGTGTTATAGTCCCCATAGAGTCAAGATGGAAATTAATACTTTGAAGAAGGTAAAGGACAGACTGAGAGAGCTGATCAAATAGGCTCTCGATGAAAAAGAAGAGATAAGAAGATACAATGCTAAGGTGATACACGAGGATGAGAATGAAAAGAGAAAAAATGAGGAAATAGAGGAGAAGGAAGAAGAGGAGGATGAAAAGGAGAAAAAAAAAAGAAGAAGAATGTAGTGGAGAAAATAAGATCTTGGTGGAGGAGAAGACGAGAGGAGACAAAATAGAAGAAAGTTAAAAGGCCCTTTTCAGGACCACTCCATTGCCTCGAAAAGATATCTATTCTCTCTTGCCTAAAAAGCTTTTGTTCGATTTTTTGTGTGATAGATTTATGTTCATAAATCTATGTTTGTATCACATGTCTATGTCTCTGTCTATGTCTCTATGTCTCTAACCCTGTCTCTAATCACGTCTCTATGTCTATGTCTCTATTTGTCCCTAGAGTAATGCGTATTACATTGTTGCCAGTGTCTAGTACCGTGTACCATGCCTATTAACATTGTCGCCAGTGTCCACTACCGTGACGTCAATTCTCTTGTCCCTAGACAGTCCCAATACATTGTCGCTATACATTCCCTATGTTAAATTCCCCATGTTAAATTCCCATTGTCCCCAGGGTATAAACGACCAAATTTAGCATTAAGTTCCCATTGTCCCTAGGATATCCCCATTCACTACTCACAGAGAATGCACTCTATCCAGTCACCATAGAGCAAACACACTATCCATCTACCATAGAGCAAACACCAAACACCGTATCTATCTACCATAGAGAATGCACCCTATCCATCTACCATAGAGCAACTACTCTAAAACACCAAACACCGTATCCATCAATTTATTAACGTAACTAGTTAACTTAAGGACAGATGCATGGAATCAGGAATCAGAAATCAGGAATCCGACATTTGCAAAATCAAACAAGATTACTTTATCATTGGTGGGACAAGAATCGTGGAAAAGTAATGTTTGAAAAGAATGACCGAATGGTGGAAGTGGTGGAAAAAGTGAAAGCAGATATAGATTCTATAATGGATGAAAAATGCATGCAATTTCAAGACAGGAAAAGGCACAGAGCAGTGATTCTGATTTCTAATAATTTGTCTGGCAAAAATTAGAATATATATATATATATATATATATATATAAGGCAGCAGGTAGGGTATATAGGTAGTAGTTATATATATATATATATATATATATATATATATATATATATATATATATATATATATATATATATATATATATATAGGCTCTATGGTCTTATACTAAGTAAAAGAAAAGAGCGAGAACCAATAAGTTTTGTAAAAATTCAACAGATAATTTATATCTCTAGAGTTCAAAGTGAAATTTGAAAAGAACTTACACTATTACGAATTAAATTCCAAATACAGACTGTAGTCTAAAAATTTCTATCACCAGTCCTCATGAATACATTTAATTAAATTCGAGTGCTGTTTGGATTAAGATCTAGCGCTGAAGGCGTCGATGTGCCTACAGTCTTGCATGTACTAATGTACAAGTGTCCTGAAGTATGATGGTGTGGTAACAGTCTTTCAATTAATCACAATAATATAATCCAAGATGTCCTTGTCTGAATTCACTATAATTTCAAACTAATGTTTTCCAGTGTATAACAACTTGAATAAATAATTTCACCCAAATCAAATCGGAACACAACAGTAAGATTGATTCTGCCTAAACATGTTAAAGCAAGAAGAGCAATTTCTCAAGCTGACAAGATTATTCCTGACCTAGGTCACAATTAGTTTTTTCTGAAAATACTATGTCCTTTTAGTGGAATTCTCCTTTCTAGAACACTCTCTGTTGTTTACAAGTTAAAATCCTTTACTAAAATTATAATTTAAGAAATGGTAAACATAAGGAAATAAATTTGGAGTATGCGCATTTGTTTATAGCGCTCCGTTTTAAGGATTTCTTAGATGTTTGTAATTACTTGTTTGATTATAGGAAGTCGGTGCTTGGAATATAGTCCTCGGCCCGAAATAATTAGCCAGTTACTAGGAGCAAACGTCACGGAGTGAAGTGTTAGTGAGTTTCCATGATGCCATGGTTCACTTTTGGTGAGTTCAGGTCAGAGCCGCATAAGTGTCCCTGTCTTTCAATAGTCTCTATTAAAATCTAGTTGTGTACACTGGTTGTTTGACTCCAGGTGCAGTATTTATAATTGGAGACTGGTAAAGTACACAATGGAATAAACGAGAAGGGACTGTTCTACAGTCTGCAATCGCCGTTTATCGTTGCTACGGTGGTAAATATGCCGTAGAGTTACAGGCGAAATGTGTCCTAAAATCATAATTTGACTGGCCGAAGGTGGCGTAGTAAAAATAGTCCCCTGTATTAGGTGGTTGAGATGTATAGTTTCACGGCGTAAAATGCTGGCGGTACGCTACGGAAAATTAATGAAAAGAAAACACGCAGTTGTGCGGTTGATAGACAATTGGGAAATTGTGAGATCTGTGGTCTTGTATTAATTAGAGTAAATTTATTTATAGATTGGACACGTTGGACTTTCTAGTTTACAACAGCAGTTGTATAGAGGTCTTTGGAATTACGGGAAACTTTCCAGGGTTTGACATCGCTCAGTCAAGAGACCCTTTTGATTGTTACAATAATGTCCTTGACTCAGACCAAGAAAATGATCCTAATATTTAACCCGCACATCTTCAGGTACAACATGAACTTGATTTTGAACGAGGTCAATTCCAAAATACAATTATATATACCATACAATCAAGTAGAAAAAAAACCTAATAAATAATACAAATTAAATATTCATAACAATATTTCAAACTCATGAAAATGGATTCTAGATGAAATCTAGAAATAAAGAAATGACTAATTTTAGAATAATACTTGAAATTGAAGTTCATCATTTAGGGACTGAAATTGCAGTTCAAAGTGGATTCAGTACTGTTAGAATTACCTGGAAACCGTTGAAAGTTGGAGGACTGTTGGAAACGTTTTAGATATTGAAATCTTGGAAAATTGTTGGAAAAGCCTAATAGGTCTTGAAACTAGAAATCAGTGTAAAAAGGATAATTATTAACAACTAAACAGATTTATTGGGTGAAATTAACACAAGAGGAAAATACTTTATTGAAATTTATTCAAAATCCGTTTCTGAAACGCAAATTAGTAACTCATATCGTCTCCGTTCGGGTGTACTACACTGGGCATTTTATGCGCAATCTCAGTGAACTATAAACAGCAATATCAGGGACCTACGAAGGCCACACTCGGTTATGGATCAAATGAAGCACATTATTTTGTATAAGAAGCGGTGACATCTATTAAAATATCGTCTCCGGTAACCAAACATCTCCGCAATCGTCTCAGTATGTCACACGTATATGTACACATATTATGTGAAATGAGCTTTTAGTTTGGGCGACCCGTATTAACTATTTTTTCTATCGGTAAAATATACATGCTAAAAATATTGTGCGTAGTGGAATAATTGGGGTCTTATACGTCGTAGATTATGATGTTTGGCGAAGAGTCATCAATTATCGCAAAGACTAACATATTCTCTTTGTTATGTTTAGATTAATGATATTGATGGTTTATATTGGGGTATTTTGCTTACCAATGAAATTGCTGACTTTATCCGAACAAAATTACTGAATGGCTCAGGTGCATCTGTCCTACTCAAGAAAATGTTTTTATTTTAAAACAGTTTGTTCTATTGTGTGTGTGGGTGGGTTAAGGGAGTAGTAGAATGTTGGTGTTATAAACCAATCAAAAAAGATAGGCGTGTTGGTGGCCCTGGAACTTTAAAAAAGTTTGGTGGATAAGAGGAAAGGAGGTCGAGTCTTTTTCTTAATATATTTATATCGCATTGTTGTTTTAAGAAACAAGTCTTAGTAAATTTTACCCTGGTGGTTAGTAGAGTCAAATTGGAGGATTCTAGCGTGGGTGGTTCTGATATTAGCTTTCTATAACTACTTTTGCCTCTATTCCACCTATAACTTGTGTATGTAACAATTTTTACAACGATTTTAGCATCAGAAGCAAATTTACAAAACTATAACAGTTGATACTCTTAATCTTGCAACATAATGTGTAATAACCTAATGTGTAATAACCTAATGTGTAATAACATAATGTGTAATAACCTAACTCAGGAGTTCCTCGACGTCAAGCTGTAGTTGGCAATGGCGAAGGTTTAGGAATCAATCCCTTAAAGCACAACTGGAATTTCAGGCACTGCGCCTTTTTTTTTAGTAATGGTTTCCCATTTTCATTGGCAAATGTTGATAGTCTCGAAAAAAAAAAAAAAAAAAAGACTGCAATCATAACTGTTGTTATGTATAGGTAATTTAATTATTTGTTTGTTAGTTTTCAATTTTTTTTTATTCCATTACATGTTATTGTAATGATAAATTTGTCTACTGGATTTGACTTTTTTTTTTTTTTTTATAAATTCAGTTGAGTTTTGTTCGACCTGACTTATTTCACTGATAAACAACCAGTAATAGTGTTACGTGTCTAGGCTCGTACAAACATAACAAGAAAAGAGTGAAGCCAACAAGCTTTGTAAAATTTAACAAATAATTTATTTCCCTAGAAAAACAAAGTGAAAATAAGAAAAAGGATTTACGGTTTATGAATCAAATCCAAAATTAATCCAAGAATATAAAATATAAGTCCTATCAAATAAAAGTCCTAAGTGAATCACAGTTCGAATCCCGATGAAATTCCAAGATGGAAGGCGATGACGTCTTCGATGGTCTGCTTTGTCCTGATGTGTCTACAGTTCTTTGTTGAATCACAAAAAACATTTCAATAAATATCTCTGTCCAAGAATTTTGATGAGCACTAGTATTTTCCAGGGAAAATAAATTTCTTTAAATTGAATTTTAAAAAAATTCAATTCAAACCAGTCACAACAAAACACCTTTGAACTTCAAAGGTTTAAAGCACAACTCGCTATTTCTTCTCAAGAAAACGACTATGCAGTAAATTAAAACGCAAAACAGATTCCTGGATGAGGTCACGTGACCACCTTCTGGAAGATCGTGGAAACTTTTTCACATGTCTAAAGTCACGTACTACAGTATAGCCTTAGCTAAATTCAATGATTTTTACTCTAGAATTGAATAATAAAAAAGCTGTTTACTCCAAACTTGACACTGGTTCTGAATCTAGGTCAGCAAAAGATACAATGTTTCAAACTACTGGCTGTTTATTAGGTCAAACAGAACTGAATTGAATTTCTAAAAAAAATCAAACTCAGTAGACAAAATTATCATTACAATAACATGTAATGGAATAAAATAAAAAAAAAAAATAAAACTAACAAACAAATAATTAAATTACATATACATAACAATATAAACACTGTATCCAGTTTCTGAACTTGATTCAGAACCAGTACGTGTTCTGGTAAACAACTTTTTAAAAATATTTTTTAATTCATTCCCAGAGTAAGAACCACTGATTTAAGTTAAGGCCATACTGTGAGTACGTGATGTGGGGCATGTAGAAAGCTTCTATGTTATTCTAGAAGGGTGACCACGTGACCCTCATACGGGAATCTGTTTTGAGTTTTAGTTAGTCTTATAACTCATGTTGTCATAAGAATTAGCCAGTTCGGGCTCTAACCATTGACACTTAAAAGTGTTTTGTTGTGACCAGTATGAGTTGAAATTCTATTTTTGGAATTACAAATTCTTTTCCCTGGAAATATATTTGCTCCTACGAAATTCTTGACAAAGACATTCATTGAAATTTATTCGGAATTCCAAACGAATATTATTTTCTGTGATTCAACAAGGAACTGTTGACACAGCAGTACAGCACTGACTATTGCATACGTCATCGCCTTCCATCTTGGATTTTCATCGAGACTCGAACTCAGATTCATTTAGGACTTTTTGATAATAGGACGTCTATTTTTTAATTCTTGGATTAATTTTGGATTCGTAAAACCTTTAGTTCTTTTCTCATTTTTACCTTGGTTTTCTAGGGAAATAAATTATTTGTTAAATTTTACAAATCTTGTTGTCTTCACTCTTTTCTTGTTACTTTTTGTAAGAGCCTAGACACGTAACAACCGGTAATAATTTTTGACAAAAGTTGTCACGGCTAACTCATCTACTCAGCTTATTGCATGATGCTTAAATTATATATAAATAGTTTGGTAAAAGGTCAATAAATTGGTAACTTTTGACAAATCTATCTATCATCTGTATATCCTGGCATAGATAATAAACACTATCCTTTATGACTCTCCAAGCCAGGAAAAAGTCTAACTTCATTACATTAATATTAAAGTGCACAGAGTCAAATTTTTATTGGTGCCCACCACTGATTATATGACTCGAAAAACTCTTGGCTTTATAATAAGAATGAAACAGTGCTAATATTCATTAGCGCTAGCCTTCTTTCTAAACTGATTATATTGTTCACTTGCGCGTGAAATGGTGTCAGATAATTTCCGTGTGTTGATGTGGGGCTTAACGCCATTTTTCAGGACACGATAGGCTATACATGGCGGCCAGTATTAATAGTGGAGGAAGAAACCGGGAAATCCCCGGAAAGAACCACCGACCCACGAGAAGCTACTGGCAAGCTTTCTCACATATCCACATTCGCCGAATCCTAGATTCGAATCCACGCAGACAGGTGAGATGGCAGTGATCCGTAACGGAGAGCGCTTTAGACCACTCGGCCACTATGGGCCCCATTTCCGTGTGTATGCGAGTCTAAAAATATGTTTCAAATATTTATCTGTACTTTTTCAAACTTACTATGTTATAAATCAGGAATATATAGATTCTATTTTCTGTACCTACGTTAATGCCGGATATATTTCATCGTATGGTACCGAAAACATGATATTTTATCGCGTGGCGTAGCCACAAGTTAAAATATATCAATTTTGGTACCACAAGATGAAATATATCCGGTATTAACGTAGAAAAGAAAATTTTCTTTTTATTATATACCAAACATGCTCCAGAATCGAAGTTTAAAATATTAAACTCGCTCCTCTTTGGCACAACACGTTCACCTCCACCCCCTTTTCGTAAATTCACCTCACTTTTCATAGGCCAATCATATAAATATACGTGACTTAAGAAAAAGCGGTAGGGTTGGGTTAACCTAATCTCTCTCAGTAATTACATTTTAGTCATTTTGTAAACTTTTTGACCCTACCTGAAAACAATGCATGTCTAATTCAGCAATGCATCACAGTGGGTTTGTCGTTGCTGTCAAGGAAAATAAGGGGACATAACGTCAGAGAGACGCAAATGGCGTCTGGTTGTTGTTGTTGTTGTTGTTGTTGTTGTAGGGCTTTAACGCCATTTTTCAGCACACGATGGGCTATACATGGCGGCCAGTATTAATGGTGGAGGAAGAAACCGGGAAATCCCCGGAAAGAACCACCGACCCACGAGAAGCTACTGGCAAGCTTTCTCACATATCCACATTCGCCGAATCCGAGACTCGAACCCACGCAGACAGGTGAGATGGCAGTGATCCGTAACGAAGAGCGCATTAGACCACTCGGCCACTCGGGGCCCCAATGGCGTCTGGTCAGATTTCTTCATGCAAAAGTAATTTCCAGGTCTGAAATAAAAGGCAGTTTCTATTTATTTATTCTAGCTCACAAAGTACTCTTTTTTTGTTGCTGCAGGGAACAGCTTTGTAGGGCACGCACAATCAAGCATGGCAACATGAAAAATCTTATATTTTCACATGTAAAAATATAAGGATATATTTTTCACATGTAAAAAATATACGAATGAAAAATATGAAAATATTTTTAGACAGTAAGTCTCTATAGTTCACACTAAAGTATAGAAACTTTTTATTACTTAACAACAGATAGCTTACCGTTGTTAGGCTGCGTAAATCGTTGGTGAATTTATAGCTATTTAAAGTCAAAGGTATGTTTACCTTAGGGTAAACATAACATACGTCCTTATCATTTAACAGACAACCTAGTATGTATAGTGGTCCAAAAATACCACTGTTAGGCCGGTGTATATCTCACGCAACAAATTTACTCCGCACAAGAATAATTATTGCCCGCCTAACTCAAATGCACATTCCTTTGCAGCACGGCCGTCACCAGCCCGTACTTCACCCTAGCCATTTTTCTATGCGCTGCAGCTTGTGCCTTATTTGACGCACACTCTGCACAGCCGCACCTCTGTACGTGTCGCTTTCAAAACAAAAAAGGTACGGCACTGGTAGTAATGTGCCTGTCAAACGTCACGAGAAAGGGTGTAAATCCGTTCGCTTTGGAGTACGTAATCAAACCAAACCCTGCGTGGTCCAGTGATAAATCATACAACCTTGAGTTTCATAATCTGAATAATGACAAGCTTTGAAAATTGATACATTACCTTAGAATTTCTGAAAGATTAATATAGCGATAATATACACAAATGCGTGATTTCCCTAGTAAATTTCACCATGATACAGAAATTAGCTTTTCATTCGTTGTCGGGCTGTGTCTGTTTTCTAGTTATACTCTCTACGGCATTACGAGAAGAGTGAATCAATGAATTATATGGCAGATTGATGTCTTGTGAGGATAATAACTGAATATTTCATTATATCATAACTCAATGCACAACGCCGTGAATGTTTTCATTTCCTATCATATCAGAAAAGCGAGATTGTGGAATATACTACTGTATGAAACGATTTCTCGATAAGCGACTGAAGTTTTCATTAAATGGTTTGTAATATTTATTTCAATTGTTTTATCGAAAGCAATATAGTTTCTGTTGTAAATTGACGGGTTGGCCTTTTTATTTGCGGCATAGTCACATACATTGATTGGTTTAGTAGGTGAAGATATGAAATAGGAAAATTATCATGACGTATTAGTCTGTCGTTAAATGGCTCCTTATTGAAGAAGATGTAATTTAAGTAATTTCGATGGCTTTAGCAGTCCATATTATGCGATACAGTCATCTACAAAAGAAGATGGAACAAGGTCGTAGGTAAGGAATTGAGGTGCGCGATAACTCACTCATTAGTCGGAATTTCACACTCGGCTTTATGCACAAACCCAATGGATTTCTTTTTCTTTTCTTCATTGAATGCAAAGTATATGCACGAAATTATAATTATAAATTGATGTCTATATCCCTGACAGGCAGTTGGGTGCTGATAGCTCAATCACACATTATATGTTTAGCTATTATATACCCAACTGGTGGATCTCTATGGCAGTCAGTGGGATGATCGAGTAAGTTTTCCACTTATTGGACGTCTTCAGTCGCTTATTGAGTGCTGTACAACATTCACATGACCAACTAAAGTTGTTTCTACGTAAAGTGGCGACATTGTCAAATCCAGATTCTAATAAATCGCTCGTTGACCAGATAAATCATTTAATGAACTGGCTATCAAAGTTAACATCCGACAACACTGAATTTTTTTTTTTTAAATCAGACCTTTACTTAGCAATAAATAATAAAAGCAAAGTATTCCCTGAACTGAGCCTTGACGCAATAAATCAGAAATCACACATTAAATTAACGGCCTGCGTTCTGAGTACAAGCCGATAACGATTGATTCTGTAAGAAACAGTATTGAACATTTTCTCGGAGACACGGGCTAGGAACCATTTAGGGACAGAAAATTAAATGTAATGATTCAGGCAGGTACTGGTAAAAAGATGGACCAGAAATAGGGTATTGGACGCAAAAGTCGCGCATCAGAACCTCTTTCATCTGTAGACGAGGATAAATTACCTTCTTCCAGACAGACACGTCCATAGTGCTGAAAACTGTCTTGCAAGGACATGTACCTAATTTTTGAGGCCGGTTTTGCTTTGTTTTGGAAGTTTGTTTTTTTTTTTAAATAACGCCTAAAACAGTTTAGAACACGTTTCAAATGAAATTTACTTTTACTCAAAAATCTTAACTTTTTACCCTATTTTCCATTATTATTGCCTGAATTTTTGTGAAAAATTTGACTGAAGAGCGCATTTTAAAGCATTTTCACCCAATTTATAATCTTTAATGTTTACATATTAACACTTTTACTAAATGTTAATGTTAGTGATCTCCGATTCTGATGAAAATATTGTGAATACTCCTCTCCAAAGTTTTACGAAATTATACCGAGACCACAGGTCGCAAAAAGCTTAATAAAAAACCCCCTGAAGCCATTGATTGGCAAAATGACGGAACCACTTAACATACGGTCGTCGTGTAAGGTAACTTTTCTTTTAAAGTTTACCTTTGCTAGGATCACAGGCTACCGAGTTTTTTTTGTGACAGGAAGTAATCCCTTCCCGTCCCACACCAAAACTATATAGGATTACCCCTCCCCAATACATAGTTCCCATTACGTTAGCCTGTGAGCGGAAGCAGTTTCCGGTCGCCATTTTGGGGGTCAAGCTCATTGTGTTGAAGACTTGCTGCCAAGCGTAACGACGAGATCTGATTTAATTTTCAAGGAATCAGTTCTTAAGTAAAAATGGCTTCAAAGTCAGTTAAGATAAATTACAAAGATGGACTAGAAAAAGTAGTGTTGTAAAGATATGAGTCAAAGTTAAACTTAATCGGTGGAATTGATCCGTATGAAATGGACAAAGGAAAAATGATGAGTAACGTACAGTGTCTTCCGGGAATCACCTATATTGACATTTTAAATTATTTGGTAAACACGAAAAGTGCTTACACCTTAGATGATTTGAAAGCTTACAAATCACTTGAAGCTTACAACCAGTTTCTCAATGGATGGGTCAAAGACGCTCCTGCCGTGGAAGTGAGCAACGAAAAACAGGGATGGAGGGGAGACCGTAAACAAACATTTTTTTCTTATGCAGATGTTGCAAAAGTTTACATACGCACCTATTTCATTTAAAAATGAGCAAAATAACCAAGAACTAACTGGAATTCTCTCTGCATTTTTAGGTACGACACTCACAGCGTATGAATGACATGGCATTAAAACCATGAATAACTGCTGAAAAGACTGGTATTGTTGAGGCAGCCCATTGTAATTGTATGGCAGGTCTTGGGGAGGCATGCAGTCATATTGGTGCACTCCTTTTTTACATTGAGACAGCTGTGCGCATAGAAAATGCAAAGACAGTTACTCAGGAGAAAGCATACTGGATACTACCATCAAGCATAGACAAGGTTGACTATGCAGAAATTTCTCAAATTGATTTTACGTCAGCTGAAGCTAAGAAAAGGAACCTGGAAAATGCCATCTGTGGAACCACCCATAACAAGGAACAAAAGAAACTGAAGCCAACTCTCCCAGATGTTCCTGCACCAACAGATGCTGAATTCGATTACTTCACATCAAAGTTATTTTCGACCAAAACCAAACCTGTAGTGCTTTCAATCATGCCCAAGTATGCGGAACATTTTATTCCTACAGTAGTATCAAACAATCTTTCAAAGCCTCTCTGTGAACTCAAAGACGACAAATGTACACTAATGTCTAAAAATGAACTTGTAAAACATTGTGAAAATCTGTTCCAAGACATTAATGTTACTGCAGAACAGTCAAAACATGCAGAGAGGCTCACTCGTGGACAAGCTGAGTGTAAAGATTGGCACCGGCTAAGAACAGGACGAATAACTGCATCACGAATGAAAACTGTGTACATCTTCCATTGATAAGCCATTGTAACAAGATAACCGAGTTGGGATTTCGGATTTACAACAGAACACTTCTGATGGTGATACAAATACAATGTTACATAAAGATTACATACATGGAGTAACACAAAAACACTCCGTCAAAATCACACTTGGCTACCAGTCACACCGGTCAATCAATCTATCAGCATTATAGGTAGTCACTGACCACCATTCAATTCCTTGGTCAATCAAGCAATCAGCGCCCACCAATCCGGTCATCAAAACCCAATCACCTACTACTCGACCAGCAACACTGTTCACTCATCTCTACGGCTGCTGTGGTTAATTTCTATGGTTAGCTCTATAGCTGGTACCACGACTACGATCACCATGGATCACTCTAGCCACTCTGGTCAGCTCCACAGCTGTACACTCTGGTCACTCTGGTCAGCTCCACAGCTGTACACTCTGGTCACTCTGGTCAGCTGAAAATACATTCAACACCGTGTACTACTTATGGCACGGCATATAGGATAAAACGTAATGACGTTATATACGGTAAGTTATACAAATCACATTATCGGTACAATAGTACAAAACAATAAACAGGTTCAGAAGTGAACCCGTGTCCGATAAGATTCCTATGGTACTAAACGTTTCTTAATAAAATGTAACTTTATATTGTTAATGTAAATCTCTTGCTAAGTCACAAATAAGAATAGTAAGTATTGCATTATACCACGCAAGCCAAAGCTACATCGAAAATGTGCAAAAATAAACGTAGTAGTACAATAGCTGTAACTTACAATATACAAAAGAAATAATATACATAAGAAATTAATAAATTACATACCTCTACAGCTGAAGATGTGCCAGTCCCTAAGTAGACTGCTTACTGACAAAACGTTCCGTAATGTGTAGATATCACTTTACGGTGAGGCATTAATACACAGACGATGTAGCCTACATCGTCTGTACGCTGGAAAAATTCGGTTTTTCCTATCGAAAGCACTTTGCACATGCGGCATAGGATGAACCGAACCTGCTGTTTCGAAATAATGTACAATATACAAAAATCACCCTCGGGCATCGTTGTACACAAAAAACGAAACCCGAGTGCATGTATTTAATAAATAGAGAGATTTATACAATTCCGTGACAGCCATCGATTTCAACCATAAGAGACACATGCTTCCCAGTGAGATTTTCTAATAAGGCAACAAGGTGGGGATGCCAGCATGAAAAGATGCTGTGAATGCCTACAAGAGCAAATTAGGGCCTGTTCATGACAATCTCACAGTTGTTGAATGTGGTCTCATAATCAACCCTGAATTTTCCCATATTGGAGCATCTCCCGATGCTCTTGTTTCGTGCAATTGTTGTGGAGAGGGAACAATGGAAGTGAAGTGTTCATATTGTGTCAGAGATACTGAGATTAAACATGAAAATATGTCATACCTGGACAAAGACAATCGATTGAAAACAAGTCATAGATATTATTATCAGGTTCAAACACAAATCGTTGTAAGCGAAAAGAAATATTGTGACTTTGTTATCTGGACAAAGAAGGACATATCTGTGGAAAGGATTCTGCCAAACCCCGAGCTATGGCAAGATATAGAAACAAAGTCAACAGCATTCTTCGTGCATGTTATTCTGCCTGAACTGACAGGAAAATTGTTCACCCGACTACAGTCCGCAAACACTGAACCTATGGCACAAATGGAAAGGAAGCTACATACATCTGTGTTGCAACACTCTCTCATCAATAATGACGGACAGACTGTGTCAGGAAATAACACTGACTTAATTTGTTTGTGTCAGGTGCCCTATGATGAAACATTTGATGATGTTGTAGGTTGTGATAATGAAAACTGCAGATTGAAATGGCTTCACTTTAGGTGCATTAATATGACTAGAGCACCAAAAGGATCATACTACTGTCCAGAATGTCGTCCAGTGTATGGCGGTAAAGCAAAAAAGCCTAAAAAGAGTTAGAAGGCCATTCTCAGGACATTTGCATGTAAAAGCAACATGATTTAATGTACAAGCACATTGTGGTGCTTGTACAGTATGACAATGTCATGGGGGGGGGGCTAGATGTTGTGGTGAGTGTACAGTGTTGTCTAGCACTTTCTATTATTTTCATGCATGCTTATATATTAATTAAAAATAAATAACTCATTCTCTTGTACAAATGTGTTTTCTATTCCGTCTGTATTTTATATATCTTGCTTATTCTATAGCACACATTGTTATGACCATCTATGCAGGAGCATTGATAACAAGATTTTAATGATGGCCACTGTGGCAACCATATTGGCTGTCTTAGAAGCACAATTTCATTAGGACCAATCAGTCCACTGGATGAATGTGTGTTTAACATTCAATGACAATACCCCAGTTTGTTTAGAAGGAGTGGCGTAAACTGACTAATGGTAACAGATGGACAGACAGACAGACTATCCATAAGATCTTCTTGCCTATAACCAGTAGAACTAAACTAAAGAACAACATAAGTCAGAAAGTTTAGAATTAAGAACACAAGATAATGATTCGTTATTGACAAATATTTAATGGTGACATAATTCTGTAAGAATATTTCACATACAATGTTATGAGACGTACAACAATAACGACTAAACGTCATATATATGTAATAAATCTATGATTATTACACAAATCCTTACTAGTCAAATGGAACAACAAAACTCGCACATATTTGTAAGGCAACATGCAACACTAACAATTTTGTCGGCAATTGGAATTTTTCCTTTGTCATTCATGAGGAAATCAACTGGGAGCTTTCCTTGAAGCATGGTATACTTATTTCGCACCAGATATTAAATCCCCTGTCTGTTAACACAATATCTCCAGGCATTAACTTTGATAAAAATCCAGTTTTCAGTTATGTATTTGTCACTTACCCTACCTCCCCATGCTTTTGACAGAAAAGAAATCGATTCCTTAGGTGTAATGCAATAAGAAATTTTATGGTGTTGTTGTGTTTGTATGATGACCAAGTCTGAGCTCGTGCCATTAGGCTTTTAGGTCTCTGTATAAATATTTCAAAACAGTCAATAATGACTGCCACTTTTCCACCAAAGTCTTTCCTAAATTCCATGGGCATGGTAAGCTGAAGCTCCTCCCTCTCGGGCCAAAACAAAAGAGGCTTTAATCTAAGATATAAAACATGAATAACATTTAAAAAATATCCCTGACACGGTTGATGTTGATACCTGAAATCTATATGCAATATCTTGCAAGGGGAGGTTGAGCTTACATCTCATTAGTGTCATTATCATTTTTTCAAACTTCCCAACTTCTAGTCCTCTACTGGTTGGAATGTATGGAGCAATAAATTCAAGCAGGGTCATCAGAGTCATGTAGTTCGGCATTCCAGTGTAATATTTAACTTTATCTTCATTATCACAAACTGATTCCTGATTCATTTTGTAGCCGCTTAATTTATTTTTCAGCAGTGTATTTTCAGTAATCAAGTGTTGAATTTCACTGTCAACGACACTCTGGCTAATGAAGTTAGTCTTTGGTGTTGGTTCTTGATCTGGTTCCATCTTTCCCATGACTGTAAAAGAACAAACAGAGCTGCCCCTGTGATCAGCAGATTTATCCCCATCCTGGGCAAAAGATGTTTCATGAAAATGCTGCAAATCTAGCAACACTTTCGCTATGTCATATTATTCTCTGGTCTTCCGTCTGTGTTGCATTCGGTTGTATCTGTAATTTAAAAATGTTTAAGCTGAAGCTGTATCAAACAGAATATATGAGAGTACAACCATGGGGCGTAGTGCTGTGGGAATGGTGTTCCCTTCCCTATCTAGCACTACACCACTGATTATACAACATATCACCTTTTTTGTCTTACACATGTAAGAAAATCATAGAAAAGGCAGCTGTTAGTTTGCTTTATAAATGGAGTATTATGGTATCTTAAATATTAACATTGCAATTACTATTAGAAAAGTAAAACCTTAGTAAATACATATTATGAAATGACAGTGTGGTCTCTATCCTGATAATTTTCTTATTTGTTTATGAATATAATGTACTGTATTAAACTGAGTGACATTTGTCAAACTGAAGGCAGGATGAGAAAATGATACAATAAAAGGGAAACTATTTTGACATGCTAATGACTGATCAGTTTGTACCTTTCCATATCTGTTTCCATTGTTTTCATTTTCTTCCTGGATTTCAAAGGGCCTGATACGTCACAAAGTTTAAGGGTGGGAGCCCAATCAGGATGTGATCGATTAGACAAGTCTGCAGGTTTTCCTGAAAAAGAAAACGAAACAAAACTTAGTAAATAATTCATAGTGACTAGATGCATAATAGATGGTATTGTTAAAAACCTAGTTATAATCGTGAATGCATATCTGAATTATCAACATAAATTTTCTTAGAAAAACACTGATAAGAACTGTAGTTCACATGCAGTTCAAGATTTAAAACAATGCGAAATCGGCCACAAATTTCAACGTTTCTGTGTTATTCACTGTCAGAAATATTTGGTATATATATACTACTATTACTACTACTAATAATAATCTGCACAACATGAAGTACCTTGAATAAAGTGGTCTGAGCAGATTTTTGAATGCTTCGACGGCAGGTCTTTTCTGTTGATGTTGGCCAACCATGTCCGTCGTCGCTCTTCATTTAACGTCTTCGTTTGCTCTCCTTCAAATTTCCTCACAACAGGTATAGTGTAAAAACTACGTTTCACAGAATCGTCTGCACGGTGTGTACAACCTTTAACCCAGCATGTATTAACCATTGTATGACTGCAAATTCTATTAAGTGATGAACAGCCCCACACGAAACAAAATCATTGACCCACAAAATGGCGGATGACCTTACGGTGCCCGTATGTAATGACGTCTCATGATAACTATCTATTTTATTGACTATGCAATTAATCCAGAAAACTATGAAAAATATTATGTAAATAAATCACAAAGTCTTAGTTCATATTATCTAGAAGATTCTTTCTGAACATACGCTAAGGCATTTCATAGTAATATCCTACTGTTTAGGTAATACAGCACGTAAGTCCATCGCGAAATACAGTTCCATGCGCTTCACTAATTTCATTACAGTCCTTAGCGGTATAATTTTTACCACACGATAGCCAGTCGAACAATACAGTTCCATCCGCTTCAATGATTTTACTACACTCTTTGGTAGTAGAGAAGTATTACAAAGCCAGCTGGGAATACAGTTCCATACACTTTTTATCAGTGACCCACAGAATATTAAAAATTACATTGTGATGTTTATAAAAAAAAGGGGGAGATTTAATTAATGAATTGTGTCCTGAACTTGAATAGAGTAGAATGTTTTATTTCTTTTTCTCACAGTACTAAAATAAATTCAGGTCGGTGAATCTTGCATACCTATTTTACTTTACTTACAATTTTGCATGCTTGAATTCAAATGTATCAGTGTTAATAAATAGTCATGCTGCTTGCTGCTATTCATTTTTGAATATTATCGCATTAGATGGTTCATTTAATATACTAAGCAGTAGCTTGGTTCGAATGACCATTGATCCATTTTTGTCCACGCATAAACCTTACCGAATTAAAATCTGCGTGCTCAGAGTTGTCAAAAACGCGTTTAAGTTATTCGATTATGTAATTCCATTTATGTATACAAACGTTAACGTAAATATTCAATGATTTTTCCATGATCGAAATTTTTGTGCGATCTACTCTTCCTGTCACCCAAGAATTTCTAAGTTGCATTATAAACCACTTGACTGAATTATTGTAGCAGCAGAAGGGGGTCGACTGACCCAAAAAAGTGGCGTCGACCTTGAGGGGGACTCCCCCTCTCAAGGGCCCATTTTGCAATCCGGGCTTTGTAAGAGTGTTGATTTTATCTGTGGGAATACTGATTTATTACTTACCAAAAGGCCAATCTGAGGCTTGCATGAAAATAGCAAAAAGGAATCACTACGACCAAGCTGAATGACGTTGAATATCTAATGAATGACTTTCTTGGGTAATTATCATAGGTTTTTTTTTCCACTGTGTGTGAAAACACCCCCTGGACAAACGCTAAGCGCGAAACGAAATTTTAGAGATTCAGAGGGCTGTCAAGACTGAATTTCAATTTTGTAATTAAGCACACACACACCCAAAGTAAACCCGGGGTGATATAAAACGTGCACCCCTATTGGGGTTCGGAAGGTGGCCCAGGCAAGTGCAAGTGGGTTAAGTTTCACAAGTTTATAGTTATTCATTCAATGATATTTCATCTTTATTTCAGTGCATCGCGTTCTGGAAGTTCCAAAATAATTGTAATATTTACAACTCTATATAAAGTGCTATTTTCCGACATGTCAATACTGTGGAACATTAATATTTGCATAAAAAGTAATATCGATTACTGCACAAGTTACTTACCTTTATGCTATTTATATCAGCAGTGCTGTTCACAGAATGTATCAGTTGTTGTTGTTGTTGTTATGGGGCTTAACGCCATTTTTCAGCACACGATGGGCTATACATGGCGGCCAGTATTAATGGTGGAGGAAGAAACCGGGAAATCCCCGGAAAGAACCACCGACCCACGAGAAGCTACTGGCAAGCTTTCTCACATATCCACATTCGCCGAATCCTAGACTCGAACCCACGCAGAGGTGAGATGGCAGTGATCCGTAACGGAGAGCGCTTTAGACCACTCGGCCACTCGGTGCCCCGAATGTATCAGTACATTCGCACTTATGTACAGACAGACATACATACAGATAAAAGATTAATAGTACACTCGTATTTATATAACACTAAACAGAGAATTTAAGTATCTGAGCATTTTAAATCATTCCTGTTCTGTTACGTATATCATAACAGGCATCGATTTTTGCTCGAGCGTCGGCAAACCCGCGTGTTATTATTAGCAGGTCAATAAGTTACAATACTTATTTTTTTTGCCGGGCTTGACAAGTGACCTATGGATTTATAAATTGTGAGTCGAATTCGCATTCCAGCAATTTGCTGTGGTAATTAAAAAAATACGTTACGTTACTGGATATACTGAAATTTTATTTTCTGATTAAACAACTTTGATGTAACTGAGTTAGTTATACCGTTTGCTACATAGTGTAAAGCTCCAGGATTAATACTGAAATATTCTCCCTCGGCAGAAACAGATGAAAAATCCTTTATTTCACCTGTATCAACATTAATTGATTAAGTGGTCGTTGTTGTTTTCTTTTGTACTTGCCAGCTCTTACATGTATTGTATTTTAGCTTTGTGTGATGACATAAATTTTCCAAATGATTATCTGTTCTATTGCATTTCACCTGATCAATAACTAGCCCATCACTGATAACGCCGAACTCATAAACAAATCTGTGAGAAAGATATATTTTTAATTTTTTTATTTTCTGGAATTCCAATAGTGAGCTACCCCATATTATTGGCATTACCGGGAGGTTGCTTTAGTCGACAATGCCTAATAACATCGGCTCAACTATCCTCGTAGTTAGTAAATATTGGATGACATCTAAATTCATCGAGATCAATCTCTTTTTCAGCTTGCTCCAGATATAAATTTCTCATCTTCTAAAATAACATTATTTTTCAGCAGAGGAATATCTCTCGAGATAATCCTTTGCGTCTTTTATTCTGATGTCATCCGAAGCGTTTTGTTTCTCGTAATGTCGTTTAAGGGCACGATATTTTCGTCCACCACAAGATACACGTAAATGTGTTCCTTCCATGACTCCAGCGCCACTTTTCAGACATGGTTTGTGGTCCAGTACTACCACCGCGAACACTGGCCATGTGATAACCACAATACTCACCACCACAATTTTTTTCACATGGTGTGACTAATCCGATCATGAAGCATTGACAACTGTTTTTTGCTCTTGTCATATAATATTATTGGAGAAAGGTCAATAGAAGAAATTACTTTTATATATATAATAATGAGTAATTCTACTATTGCAAAAGCAGCTGCGAGAACAGTATTTTAGACTAACTGGGATAAAACCAGCTTTCCCAAGGTCGAAAATTGCGCAAAAATTTTACGAAATCAGATTAACGAATTATTAACCGCGAGGGAAATTGAGAGGTTAGCCGAGATTTAACCACAACACACCACTAGATTTGATTTCGATAGATTACCAGGTGACAAAAAACAACAACCATTTGAGTTACAGTTACACGAATTTATCAAAATGGCCAAAAATGAGTTTGCGCAAGAAGGTGCGTCTTTTTTAAACATTTAGGATAGACCGCGATGGTATTTTCGTTGACTCCACCATGAACGACAAACAAGCAGCGAATGTTATTAATAATCATGTGGATGACAGCAAGTACATATTTAGAATAAAATTTATTGTCGAATATGTTAGTGAAGATGGTCCAGCTTGGATTATTCGTGATAAACTCGACCCTGTTAAGGAATCACGGCAACATAACAATGTCGTCAGCGTGGACAAGTGCTCCAAACCAGGCACGTTTACCGGAATAGACAAACTGCATTAGAATAACGCATATCCAGTATCCGCTGTTGGTTATGCACTATACCGTTTTAACGATCCTGATATTAATGCTCTTGCCCGAAGTGAGAACAGGCACGTTAAATTGTGTGGCTGAGTGTGTCAGAGAACATTTTATTAACTCGTGACGGGGAAATAGACTAACAGAATCACCAATAAAAAAAATAAACGTGTGGGAAGACTCTCTCATCAACGGAGCTAAAATAAATGTCGTAACTGTATTAGAAAACGATTAAAATTTCCGATTGTGGTAAAAACAATAACAAACGAGATTTTGTATAATTCCGGCAAATATTGTAGTACCGGGGCTCAAATAGCGATTATAGACCATAATTCACATGCCTGGACCGAATCAGTAACAAAGTTTCCACGAGAAAAAAAAGCAAAAAACAACTAGATTTTATGACGGTGATATTTTTGAGGAGAATTATATTAGTGCGCGTGACCCTGTATCTATCTGGCTATTCTCGGTGACGACTCAGTGAGGAATTGCTCAATAACTGTTTTACCACGTCGTCTGTTGTGGCTCATATAGCACAACAAAAAAATTCATGGCATCCAACTCCAAAAGAATTTCTCAACGATATATGACTATCTTATGTCGAGTTTGGACATGGTTTTAACTGGAACACACAATTTAATTCCCCTGATATGATCTCACTTGGCAATGTGGCATTTTACCCGATAGTTTTCTTAGATACGGCGAATGTCAATCGTATTTCGAACGATTCGGTCATCCAACACACGGAATAACCTGAGTAGCAATAAACGGCCCACTACGTCTCGACTACGATCTCACTGGATTTGCCGAGACTGAATGATCCGAGTTCTCAGCGAGTATTGATCAGGTTGTACCTGCTTGGTTTGGTCGTCATTTTAATAAACCGGACACAAAAATTAATCTCAACGACTCTTGCGCAAAAAATCAGCGTGACTGGGTTCCAATTGTGCTATTCCGATATATGCTTGACGCCAAGATCCTTATATCGCTGACTGTAACTTATGCAATAATTTCGTACAGGTTGGCGAGGACAGTTTCGCTTCCTCAAGATGATAAAGATATTTGCAGAAAAATTATCGGTAAGTCTACATTCTCTGCTTCATATGATAATAAACTCCGCTGCACAAGATTAATCATGGACCCAGCAGAACTTGATTTTGTGATCGCAGATACAACGTCGAGAGGAGTACTGATGTCACGGAAAAGTGCAATCACGCGAGATGGAATAATATTGGTATGATAGTCAGCTACAACGATGGTGATTCGCCGCAGTTTACTCATTTGAGATCTTCGATGCTCGAATATTCGTCAATTAAACTGTTATAGATGATTAACCAGTTTTCAGCGGATGCTATTAGAATCGCCACGGATTCATTTTATATAAGCCGATCAAAAATGGATCCTGTGAAACAATTTATCGACGACGTGTGTGACAGCTGTGAGCTGTGTGACAGTTGACGATGTTAGTTGGGGTCATTGGAGAATAAAGCGCGAACAAATACGTAATTATTCTGAATTGGCCTATGTTAAATTTCCTGCGGAGTATTACCGAAACAATAAATTAACAGAACCATCATCGTCACCGTCAGTGAACGATCCAATCGCGAGACATAGCACGGTCTGTCCTAATGGTCCAGGTAGTTCTGGTAAAACACGTGCGATAGAATTATTTAAAAACTCATACATGATTGTGCTAACACCAAGTCACCGTCTTGCCCGAGAGATGAAACAGCGGGGAGCTGAGTCATGCACGAATCACAGGTTTTTTCGATGGCTTGGTGATGCGTAGACCCCCGAGCAATTCGGTGAGAAATATATTCCTAAAATCGTCATCTGGGACGAAATGTGCACGGTCTCAAAAGACACATTAAAAATGTTTCTCGACTGGATGCCGACGAAAAACACTGCAATTATCATGTGGGGCGATCAAGGACAGCCTTTGCCGTTTACAGGAGAATCCCCGGATGAATGGTTAAAAAATTATGTTAGCCACTGCAAAGAAATGTTGTATGACCATCGATCGCGCGATGAAACATTACGACAGTTGATATCGCTAATCAGATTACAGCCGGACAAGAATCAATGTGAGATAATGCGTACCGTAATTCCAGAGACACCAATGTCTGATTTCTGGAACTCAGGGTGACCTAAAGATATGATAGTTATATCACCAAAAAACGTCCGTGATTTACTTCAGCGTTGATTATTTGAGCTTCAACGGGAAAGATTTCCAACGCTGCCAGTTCCACTATGTTATCGCCCTGCAGATACCCGTCGACAACATATACACGCTGACATTCCTGGAACGGATACACAATAAAAACTGGTTCTTAATGATATCGTCGAGGTTCCAGTACATGCTGTACAGCAGGCGCTGTCGCTAAACGCATCGTGCTGAAATCTAGGTTATGCGATAACAATTCATTCGTCGCAGGGGCTAACACTCTCATATACCAATATCTGGATTGTCGACGATAGCATCGAATGGTCAAATTTAATTTTTCTGGCTGTATCGCGAGTAACACAAATCTATCAGCTGCGAAGAATTGACTACGTTACGGAGTTGCAAACAAAACCTGTTGTATCAACTGCACCAACAACCAACGCGGTGAAGAAATAATTAGCTGGTTATGCGTAAGATGACAAAAATACACAAAAAAATAACGCCTGTTTGATTTAATGTTGAATTTATCATGACGCTGAAACAACGACAAAATAAGCACTGCGCCTGCTGTAACACAATAATGTTGTGGCAATATTTTCCTACTGACGTACGACAATATACCTTGGACAGAATCGATAGTAGGCTCGGCTACACACACGCAAAAATGTCGCTCTGACATGTCTTGAATGTAACAGACATAGGGACGCTAGCGTCCTTTCCTAGCGCGAATCCAACCCGGTGGTAACTGGGTGTTTTCAGGAATTACCTGTAATTGTTCACGGACAAATCCGCGTTGAGGAGATGTTGAATCTAGTCTGTAGATTGCAGGCTGGCCAGTACATCTTATCATGCTTGAAATTTTATGTCTGGTTACACTCGAGACTGGATCTGTTGCCCGTGGTGCATCACTTTCAAGTTCACCGGGTTCATAAAAATACCCTACTGTTACGTTACAATCCAACACTGGTTGTTGTAATTGATTTCCTGGTGATTTTCGTCGTGGTATGTGTTTTTTCGCAATTGCAATTGCATGTTAATTTCACGAGTGACTTCAATGTTTAACGCGACCACCACGTGAGGTAGTCTCGCAAACCATTCACGAGATCTGTCCTTGCTCAGTAATTCCTGCGCGTAATGATGTCCAACCAATCGCTCAGCAAGTGTTCGATTAAATCGTTCAACGATTGCCTGATCTTGATATAACGCGGTATGTCCACGTCTGGTTTTAACGTTATGTTGTTGCATAAGCGATGACACTGCACCGAGAAATTCTTTGCCAGGATCAACCTGTAGTAACTGTGGGCCAATACAGGCCACCATGTGAATAAACTTGTTCAAACGCGGTTGCGACTGCAGTTGCTGTTTTAGTAGATAGCGGCTCCGCTTCTATGTATCTACTTGCAACGTCGACGACAGTCAACACGTATTTATATGTGAGCCGTTTACTTAATGTGCCAATGACGTCATGTGGTAAAAACAATATATATGCCTGATGAACTTCGTTGGGCGTGCTGACATCAATCCGTCAATGCTGAATCGTTTTGGGACGTTTTAGATAAATTTGTCATATTCCCTGTCGTGACAACCAATCTGCCGCAGCAGTACGTGTGACATCTGCTGAATCGTCGAGTAGGCTGGTCGCTGCTGAGCCTCTCCAATATCCTTTTGGACTATAATAAATTGACTCCATTATGTAATTATCTGATAATTGCCCCGCACGGGGAACTACGCTCCTACGGCTAGTGTATCACTCATTGCTGATCTTATAAACCAGTTGGCGAGTAATTCTCGTATGTTTTTATATTTTATCGACTTCAGCGTGTGAATCAACTTGATGTCCGCGATTTGTCGTTGTTGCAGATCTTTGTTTTCATACGCGACATCATGAGTATGGCAAGATTAATCAATTGCATTTACCGGAAATTCACCTGGTTTTGGTTGATTTTTTTTCGTCAAATCTGATATCAAGTCTGGTTCGAGGACCACAATAATTATATCCCGGAAGATCTTTTTCCCCTGGGTACTTAGTCCATGGCGTTCATGGTAATTTTCCCGCAGCAATATCACCGCCAGTGGCTGTGTCGGCTTTCACAAACTTATATTTTTTTTAATACCGCATCTCACACACTTGCCTATGAGAGCTCACCTATTTTTTTTTTCAACGTGGTTGCGCTTAACTCAGTTGTATCTGTGACCGTCTTGCATAGAACACAATATAAAACCATGATTATAAATAATACTATATTTGTACAATATGAATGTGATTGACTTTTCAGCAACACGCGAGCAAGCACCGGTCAAGCATCATCCAGTGTTTCCAAATTCCATTCGAGCTGGTCCGTCTGGGTATGGTAAAACCGAATAGTTGTTTAACCTGATAATGAGGTGGCTTAATGGGACAAACTTTATTTAGTAGCGCCATCCGTAGAATATCAACGATGCTATAATGTTCTTAAGGAATTTAATGAAAAGGCAAAGGATCCCGAGGATGTTAATGAATTTATCACTGACATCGACGATGCGCGTCCGTCGAGGATCTTAACGGGGATATCAACAATCTAGTGGTTTACGATGATTTCATGCTTGACAAACAAAGAAATCCAGCCAGAATATTTTCACGAGGCAGACATAAAAACACAAATGTCTTCCTACGTTACACAGTGGTACACTCAGATTCCCAATGTGATCAGAGATAACTGTATTTTTTTGGTTACTTTTAACGGCGTTGACAGACATACGCTTCGAAATATTCATCAGACTTGGTGCCCTGGCGACATGAATATAAATAAGTTTAAAAACTTCTTGGCACATGCTCAGAAAACCCCGCATGGATTCATCACAAGAAATTTACATGATCCCACAACACGTTATCGAATTGGTCTCGATAGAATCTTTAATTAAAGAAATGCATTTACTGTATAATCAGCCAGGAAAATATTAACAAGACTGAGCAATTACAGCAAGATGGTTCAATTTGATGTTGAAAAAATCAACGATGATTTTGAAGTGATATAGCAGCGACGGGAAGAGGGTAGATATACACTAGCGGCAGAGTATGGATTTATCAATTACTCCAACGCGAAATGGAATTGTCATTGGCGGATTTACAAGAACAACATGAGATAGCTAAATTTGTTCCACTGGCAAGCGCCATTGAGAAAATACGATCAGAGCTGTCTTGACAATATGAAACTCGTTCAGCTGTAAATGCGCGTGCTAGACAGCTAAAAAGGCTTGTATTGGAATGCCCCAAGGTGGAATAGCAACGTCACCAGTACCAAAAATTATTAACGACAAAATAATGATGCGCTATTCTTTTTCATGGTAGGGCGTTTAGGGTCTAGCACGCACATACAAACTAACAGTCAATTCTTCCCTACGCCACAGTCGTATCCAATAAAATATTGTCTTGGTCGGTTAGACGAGAACGTATTCGTGACAGCAATGGATTATGCCATCGTAAATAAACAATATTAGTGGCCACTGACACAATCAAATGACCCGGTGGGACATCTGGAGAAAAGCTGTAAAGAACATATCCCTGCTGAGCGTGCCCTTGGGATGCTTGCTCAGACGCGGATAAGCTACCGTCGACTGCGTCACAGACTAGATTTACAGAAATCGTCGACGTGATATTGACAATATCTGGCGATACATGACGACCACCACCCGTTGGATCGTTATTATCTCGGAGAATATCTGCAGGGCAAATTATTTTCTCCCATGCGGCATAAATCATTGGAAAATATTCGTTGATTATGTTATCGAGATCCCGCTACATTTTATCGATATCCAACCCCGGTAGTTTGAACGTGCGCAATTGGTCTTCGGTGATCTTAAAATAATCAAGAAACTTCTTTTTGTAATCTAGGCAGTATCTTGAGAACAATATACGTTCATCAAAGTAAGCTACAGTTTCCAACACAGAGTTTTGAAAGTATTCCGCGTTAGATTTCACTGGTTCAGATGTTCTATTGTCTCAGTGATTCTTTGTTTAAGATTATCACTCGGATATTCAAGACTATACTGCTCAAAAAGCCTTCTCAGATTGAGCAGTGTATTTTGATATTCCTGCGCTATTGTATCGATAAGTGCTTTACTAGACCACCCTGATTTATGCTGATTCCTTAATTCTTCTTCACTAAAAATTACATCTTTGTAAAGCCATTCTTTACTACCACCCGGGACAAATAATCTCATATATCTCCGTAGAGCATCGATATCCGCCAGAATACTAAAATCTGACTGATCGTTTGCATTACTAAGATTTATCCAGGTTGTGAAATACCCCGGTTTTCTCATAAATATTTGTCGGTCTGATAAATAGTCAGATCACGTTGGTTGTGGTGGTCCAACATAAGCTGGCGCTGCCAGCGGCCATCCCAGAACGGTTCTGATCGACGACTTATATATGTCAACATCGGAATCAGGCGTTGATATTTCAGTGGCGGCATTCAGCGTTGGCTCTTGTACTTTGATAGCGATCTTCGATTCTTTTCCTGTTATAGATTTGATTCTACGCTGAAGTTCATTATTGATTTGTTCGATTTGATATGATCCTGTTGAAATTCCAACAGCGTTCCAGTCGGGTTCCTCTGACCCATCTCGTTTCTTGTACGCAAATGTCAGCGAACTGTTAGCGTCTAAATCCACCAAATGATTTTTCTCTGATATTTGGCGAACTATAATAAAGTTTTTATTGTGCCAGTGAGATCCCAAAGTGACCGACAATTGGTGGAAACCCAATATCAAATTCTGGCTGTGTTGATGTCGCTGATATCATTGTGGTCGTCGTCGGCGTTGTGTTAGTGATAATTTGTTCCAGTCGTGTCGCTATTTCTGCGTTCATTATTATCTATACGGCGGATTCTAAATCTGGCATTGGCAAGGTTGGCACGGGAATGGTTGCGTTTTTGTGATACCGATAATTAATATCACCAATTGCAGCAAATTCATTGTCTGATATTGCACCGTCGTTTAAACCAAGCCGACGGTATTGATGATATATTTATACAGGCATACGTCGCAGCGTACGTTATTTCTGAGTGCTCATGTAATTTTATACCGGCACATGTAGATAACTGTTTCGCGATAATATTAAGGATACCAGCAACGCCGACAACACCAACATCGATTCCAATCGCTGGTGATACCACGTGCGTCGCTGAATACATGCCGATTAATGTCGTTGTTCTAGCGAAAGCCTGTAGACCCCGATGACCCAGCGGATTGTTTGATGGCGCTTTATGTTATGACCATGTTACTTATCCAGACGCTACTGTGTATATTGCGTCGATGAAAGGAGTTATATCAATTACACCAATCATATCAATCATTTTGATTTTTTCGGCCTTGTCATCGAGTCGTGTGCGAATTTCAGATAGCCTGATGTCGACGACATTTGGAACTCCAAAAACAATCATTAACGGCTTTATTTATGAATCTGCGAAAATTCGCAAACACGGTTACGTGATTATTATCTTCATATCTGAATATGGCCAATCCATCACTGATTGTTATTAGCGAGGTTCTTATCGCGACGTCGTTGTTGTCAAAGTATTTCTTCTTGCAGCGTCATCGTCCAATTCTGGTTCTCTCAAATTGGCGATTCTATTTCCGCTCATACTGAGTTCGCCAGTAATTGTATCTCCGGCTTTTTAGCAACACGTTTAATGATCTCTCCTATGGTCCCTCCAATTGATATGCTTGATTTTTCCACCATCAGTAAATACCACGATGTTATCGTTGGTCGCACCTGAGACTCGCAGAAGAATATCGACCCATTTGTTATTGCTTGTCTTTAGCCGCCCATGCTCATCCTGAAAAACAGCAACCTCATCCGGAGCAGCCCCGGCGAGACTCATAAGATCAGAAAGTTCATCTCATGTCGTATACGCTGACAGACCAATGTCATCCGGGGCCTTGCTTCTAGAAGATCTTCCGTAAATATCTACCATTATAAATTATTAACCTGTTTAAAACGATGTCGTCTGCTTGCATATTCGTGCACGACTTTATACTGCGGCGCTGATGACCTTGACACGGTGTTAAGTACAGCAAGTACTTGTTGGACCGCATATAGGTGGATCCGTTAATATTTTTGTTGGTAATGTTGAATACCAGACAGACTTTCTAGATTTTCCGCTTATAATAAAAATTCTCTCAGCGGCGCCAATCCATGCGAAATCGAAATAAACAACACCACGTAGATCAACCGCGTATGCAACCCAATGAGTACCGGAACCAGAACGGCCATCGAGATCAATTGTACCAGTTTCAACACGGTTTGGTTTTTCCGGTAACTGATCACGCATGAAAACACTTCTGAAGTTTTTTTCTATGTTTAATCGCCAAGCAACATCACGTTGCTTTTTTCAATGCCATGTCGGCAGCTGTTCCAGAGGAACCGAGTGCAACTGCTTTTGCAACAGTTAGAGCAGCAGCGACAATCAGCGCTGGTATAGCCGCTAGAAGCTGAAATATACCGCCGGTTTTTGCTCTATCGCTGATCACATTCGCAGAAAGATCAAGTCTCTCGCCAGTTTTTTATTTCTTGGCATCATTGTAGTGTTTGAGCTTACGTTCAGTCAGCGATAATTTATTTGGGCCTTGCAACACCGCCGATTTCAGAGATATTTGTGCCCCAGAATTGTTCTTTGATGCCAATTGCAGCTTTTTAATCTGACCGGTGTCAGAGTATCATTGACGTTATGCTATGACGTTATAATGTCATGAACGGTCTAATTACATGTTTGGAAAACATTTACATGTTTTCAACGGGCGCATCAATGACTTTCATTCGTCCACCAACGCCTTGAAGGAACATTGTTTCGTCTGATAGTATAACAGCGATTGCTCTGTAACCACCATCTGGTAATCGTGCTACACGAGCTCGGAAGTGTGTGTCGACGACTGATTGTCTAAACAAAACTAGGTATTTCAGCGAAAATAATAGATCGGATATAGCATTGTAAAGTCCCACAGAGATATCTGCAAGCTAGAATCAACATTCTGATGTCGCCCCATAAATGTCATCAACGTGCAACATGACTATTATCGAAATTCAATAACACTTCTTCGGGTGGTTCTTAATGTCTATTTATTCTCAGAGAGACTTCACTAACCCCGAGCGTGTTAAACACCATTGGGTTGCGCGCTTGAGAATCGACTCGGGCGTTTTCCTGAAACGCTATAAATATGTGTCGTGACACTGACACTCCCTGCTGAGATGCTATCTGCCATGTAAATAACACAGCAACGTTACCATGGACACTGTCTGTGGTCATCGTCAACCATGACAACACTGATTTGCCACCGCTATCCATGAACGTGAGCAACTGTTGTTCTTCAAGGAGTGATGGTGTCATTGTTTGAATCCACAACGAAAGCTTTGTCAGTCTCACCTTACCATCATCAACACCTGCAGGATGCCAGATTGCACCATTTTCCGTGGCTTTTCGAACTAGTACTATTGTGTGTTTAACACTGAAAAGAACTTTTCTCACATTTCTGCAAAATCCAAAGATGTGTGACAGTGGAATTATACATAAAAATTCTTCTTCACCGTTTAACTGCGAATCCTTGGTTGAAATCTTCATTCATCGTTGCGACTGCATTCCCAGTGTGGTTGATTGTCACGTTACTGCCCTCAGGATGATCAGTGGTATCATTCACGACCATCAATGATGGACCGGCGGACCGCGAATAATCATCGGAATATCTTGCTAGACCCAATATCGTCCTGGCAACGTCAACATTTTCGAGACATGATTCAATATTCTTTGCGTCAATGCTATACGTGACGCTGTTAAACAACGCCATAACACCATTATTAACAAAACCAACTCGATCTAAAATTAGGTATACTGTATGATCTGCTTTTACAAGTTGACCTTCGATCTCAATAAATGTCTCGACAGGCAAGAAATATCGGCTTGTAGATCGATTCGTCCACGTTCGTCAGGTACACGCGCATCATAAGAATAATACTGATAATCACGCACTGATTCATCTTTGAGGACTGGTGCTTCCATGTCAAATGCAGGATCAGATACATACGCTTGAACATTTGATTATATTAGTTGTTGTTCAAAATGACGGTCGAGCCAGGCCACTTCCCGATATCAGACTTGCGATTATATTTTTTTCTCTCTGGGCGGCCTGCTGTTTTGACAGTGGCACTCCAGCTAATTCTTTTAACCGTTCATTTGCAGCTTGATTTTTATTTTACTGACATTTGCTGGCATCACTTCGGTGTTCGGCAGTTTTACCGGTTGTGGCTGTCGCACTAATCGTGCGAGTCTGTCTTTGATCACTGAAAGTGCTTCACCAGCAACACCACCAACAGTGCCAATACCCTTATCACGAACAACTTCGATGGATTTCATGCCTAATTGCTTTGCAATCAGGATCGCTTTTGGGGCTATCCTTCTGAATAAACCTTGAATAACATCGCCGAGTCCATCTCCGTAGACAGCTCTATAAACCGGTAATCGTGAAATTATCTGCCTGACGTTTTCAGGTCAACATTGGGTGTTGTGTATAATCAAGTTATTTTGTTATCGCCGATCTAATTGATTAACCACTGTAGTGATCAGCGGTAATTTGATCGATCAGTGCCCGATAGACGCTGCTGTCCATGACTCCATCGATTAACAAAGCTGACAGATAAGAGCTGCTTCATTGATGATTTTGTTGGAATTGTTGCCGGCTCGTCTTCCACCAATCAGAATTTCCACTCGATCAACATCAGCGAGGATGTTATTTGGACAAGGTTAATCTTGATTCACCGGCGAGGGTTGTTTCTTATGACGTCGATCACGAGTGGAAAGGCCACTTCCGGTTGCTTCTTCAGGTGGTTCGTCGTTCGAATCTGGTTGTGGTTCCGGCGCGCTGCTTGGGTTTATTTGACGACGTTACCCCTTCTTTCCTTTCTTTTTTCAGATCTAGCTTGTGCTCTTAATTTTCTCCTTTCTTGTTCTGCTTTTGAAGCTGTCACACCCTTTCTTCTTGTAGTTGTCTCCTTCCTTCATTTACTCTCTAAGTATACTCGTCCACTGCCAGGCTAAAAAGTTAAAATTTTTTTATCATCACCTTTTGACTTGCTGAGCACCGTAAGCAACGCGATATAGATATTTATTCTAATCAGCACGACATTTCACGCTTTAACATGTTCAGGTTTTATATATTTGTCTTTTTCTTCCCACCCCAACGCGGCAATTTTAACAACTTGTTTTGGATCACTGATGGCTGCAATGCCCTTTTTAGTAAATTTATCCATCGTGTTGGTGTAAACTTTTGGTGGTGGGGGTTGAAGACGGCCAGTAATGTCAGCAGGTGAAGTCTCAAGAGATTTCTGTGTTGCCTCAGTTGCTGCAACAATTTTTTGATTCTTTTCGACAACAGGTTTAAATAACTGCTCTGTACCTTCTGTAAAATCCACATGAGTTTCCTAGCGTTGCTGTAGCTGCTGTTTGACCGATTCACGGACTGGAATATATTTTTTAATTGCACCTAGTTGCTGTCGAATTAATTTAGCTGTATGAGATTCCATAATTAGCGCAGAATCGCTCATTATTATTATTACAACAACGATTTCATTAACGATCACTGGTCAGTGGATATATAAAATTTCAGTATCCACAGTAACGTGTTTTGTTTTTTTTCAGCTACAGCGAATTGCTGGAATTTCAATTCGACTCACAATTTAGACATCACTTGTCAAGCCCTGCTAAAAATAAGCATTGCAAAAATTGACCTGCGAATAATAACATGCGGCTTTTCCCACGCTCAGGCAAAACTCGATACCTGTTACGACGTACATAACAGAACAGGCATGATTTAAAATGCTCAGATACTGAATAAATTCTGTTTAGTGTTATATAAATGAGTGATACTATTGAGTATTTATCTGTATGAATGTTTGTCTGTACATAAGTGCAATTGTATTGATACATTCTGTGAACAGCAGTGCTAGTATAAATAACATTAAGGTAAGTAACTTGTGCAGTAATCGATATTATATTTTATGCAAATATTACTGTACCACGGTATCGACATGTACGAAAATAGCACTTTATATAGAGTTGTAAGCAATATAATCGTGTGGAAACCTCCAGAATGTGACTGACATTGTCAGGGTTAAAAAAATTATTTTAAGTGGGATGGTGTCTGCGATGCACAGAAGAAAGATGAAATATCATTGAATGGGTAATTGTAAACTTGTGAAACTTAACCCACGTGCACTTGTCTGGGCCCCCTACCAAACCCCAATAGGGGTGGATGTTTTATAACACCGGGGTTCACTTAAATGTTTGTGTGCTTGATTACAAAATTGAAATTTAACCTTAACTGCCCTCTGAATCTCTAAAATTTCGTTTTGCACTTAGCGATTCACCAGGGGGCGTGTTCACACAATGGAATAAACTACAACAATTACCTAAGAAAGTAATTCAATAGATATTCAACGACAATCAGCTTGGCCGTAGTGATTCCTCTTTGTTATTTTCATACAAGCCTCAGATTGGCCATTGGTAAGTAATAAATCAGTATTGCCACAGATAAAATCAACACTCTTACAAAGCCCGGATTGTAAAATGGGGCCGCTTTTTTTTGGGGGGGGGGTCGGTCGACCCCCGTCTGCTGCTATTCTAGAAGAGAAACATTAGACCTAGGCACACTATGTTAAATGAAAACGAAATCTGATAAATGAAACGAAACTGTTAGTTCAATTGTACTCTTGTATATACCATATGTAACTGTCAACATTGACCTTGAATTGTTTACAAAACGATAATTCCCGTGGTCTTTATTGATAGACCTGCCTGTGACCTTTAGTTGTTTACCAGACGATAAAAAAGACGACTTATGGATAGGTCCGAATGTCTAAGAATTTTATTACCTAAGTAATTATGTTATTATGATTGTATTTGTTGATGGTAAATTGCTTCTGTCCTATGCACTAAACGTTGCTGGGATAAGCCCTTTTTGATAGCTATTTTGCTTTAATAGAGAAATTGATAAAGCTGGCATATAGGGGCTTATTTTTATTATTGAGTCTTGGTTTTAATAATTTGTAGGTTGTTATACGAAAATTGATCCATAGTAGATGTGGTGGATATTTTTAAATTTAATTCGAATATTTAACTTACATAACTGAATGACATACACTGAGATCAGCATTTCAAGCAGTCACCGGCAAACTTTTACAAATGCTGTGCTAGATCTGCTCAACTGTAGAGTGTTGCGTGCCAAGTCCTATTCGTACCGTTAATATGATTATTGTGTTTAGTACATACAGTACAAAACTACAACTTCCCGCGTGGCTTAAAAAACCCCCCAGAAAGTACAAGTCCTTTCTTATGTATTACTACTCAGTCATGGATGCATGCTAAACTTGACGAGGAAGAACACAGCAGTCTATAAGTATGATAAGAAGCAATATTTAATCATATTACAAATATTCAGAACTTAAAAGATCGGATGATGAAACAGTCCACTTACACATTACATAAGCAGGTCAGAAAATTATTTCCCTATGGGGTTTATGTTATTTATGAAGATGATCAGTACAAAACAGATGGTGTTGATTTACAATTATTATCAAAAATGTAATAATAGTTATAGATATATTTTGATTGCAATCTTTTCAGATCATATATATGCTAAAAGTGACGAAAAGGAGACCATATACATGATGCCTTTATATAAGTATTTATGGAGAGGAAGCCACTAAAATTCAGCTTGGTGAAGGAAATTAATTTTATAACGTAAAGGAAAAAGGAGTTACTGTACAAAAGAAACTAGTAAGTATTTATTCACTCAGATAAAAATGCGCATGTAGTGGATATATTTCATTGAAATGTTAAGACTAGAATGTGGAAAAAGAAAATAGGTAGGTATATTACAAAACCTTACTGGTGGATGTAATAAATTTACCATCGAGCTACACACGTTACCAACTGAAGCGATCTAAGCAGAAAATATATCTAATCATTGGATTAACTAGTTCATTTATCTTACAAAAGATGCTATGGAACTCTCAGATGTGAAATGGGTGGGTATGTCGGGGTCTCAAATTATATTTTGAATTTTGATTATTGCTATTTCCCGAATCTGACGGAAGAGATTTTTATGATTAAATAAGTATTTTCGAAGACTATCTAGTATATAAATTAGATTACTTAACGGGAGAACAATTTATAAAAGTATAAATGTAAAAATAAATGGTTAAAATATGTGCTGGTAAAATGGAAGGACTATCACCATTCTTTAAATAGCTGATTGTTAGTGGTTTAAGCACTTTTAACACACTATTGGCTATACAATGCCTATACAATGCCTATACAATGGGAGCGAATTGCCTTTCCCGAAGAAACATTGGGATAGCAGACACGGGCTGAAGAACCAGAACAAATTAATCAGCAAATCAGTCCTATCGAAACGCAAATCATGACGTCTACCAATACATTTAGTAGCATTTAATGTAAATAACATGTACTATGAGCCAATTATTCGTTATGCGTGATACTAATTTTAGTCTGTTGATGAAATGGAACCTTTGAAATACTCATTATATACGATGTATAGATTGTGTAAATAGAATGAAATCTCAATGGTATTATACAGAAGACGACCAGAGAATACAACCAAACAAAAATACCGTGAATGTGGAGAAAAAAACTAAATAAACATGCTCAATATTTTACCATAGAAACAATAATTTCACGCTAAGTTTTTAAGTGTGAAAACCGGAAAAAGACGAAAACTCGTGAATAAAATGTTGTGTCACTTGCACAACACTGTCCTTATAAATGCAGTCCTGACATGTAGGCCCTGGCTAATAGTTTTATAAATCGTCGTTGTATGTTATGTAAATAATTTCCATTATACAAATCGAACCAATTGCATGTTATGTAGGTTATCAAATTAACGGTGTTATACTACAGGACATAAAAAGACAAGAGAATACCATCAAGAAACAATTACATACAAATGCGTACCAGTGTTGAAAATGATATTTTGTATAAATGGAAAAGGTCATAAGTTGTCACAGAAAATTTAAATTAAATAAAATAATATTATAAATGACACAAAATTTGCTCACACAAAACTCCAAGTCAGAAGTAAGGAAATTAGAGCCTCCTCGATTTGTCTCCCAACTAGAAGATTAACAAAAGAATTGTTAATTAAACTAACACAAACTTCACTTACACAAATATATTATCACAACAAAAAGCTGAAAGACGAGTTTAAAAATAAAAAATTAAATGAATACATATTTGAAGCGGAGAAACAACCAAGCAGAAAGTTTTCTTTATTTGTTTAAAGCAGTTGAGCTGTTATTATTGTAAAAAGTATCTGAAACAATTAGATAGTTAACTTCAGTAAAAATTCAGTTAGATTTATCGATTTATCGCTTAAGAAGGGGAACAGATGAAGAGTTAGTAGTATATCATCAGCGTTGTACAAACCGGTACCATAAAACAAAAAGAAAAATAATAATGAACAAACATGAATTTGAAAGTGAAGTTGAACTGTTTGATATAACTCTTACATGATTTGACAGAAACAAAGGTACATGCTACTAATTAGTATTTTCTAGGATAAATTATTTTAATTTACATGTTGATAAATTTAGACCAATAGCAGATGCATGATACATAGATATACCAGATTGGATAGAAATCAATTACGTCTACCATAATGTGCAAATGAAGATAATAATGTTTTTATTTGCAACAGAAACTATTTGAAACTCACCTATGCATCATCTCACCTTGATAAATATCAACATTGGTTTTATTAACCTCCAATAAATACGCCAGATAAATAAAATTTGAGAAAGAACTTAATATATTTGTCAATGTATATGAATCAGTAGAAAAAAAAACTGACAAGGCCAACTTAGACAAGGAGAGATAAATGAAGAATGTTTAATTATATTTGAATGTGACAAAAACATAATAGCAATAATTCAACAAAACCTGACAGAATCACCTAAAGGCTTCTTTTATTCATTATTCCAATTTTGCAAGTTTCATTGAGATAGTAACTAATGACTCTCCAAAGAGTCAGAAATCTTGCGACCTAAATAGTCGGTTATTATGCCTAAACGTTGCGCTATTGCCCTTACGGGACGAAATGCATGTCTAAACATCCACAATGAAAGCAACCTCACTAAAGCAACCTCGCTAAAGAGATGAATTGAGTAGGCTCAAAGCAACAAGTATATCGCCGGAGACTTGACCCCGTGCGACATCAATTTGACAAGCAGAGGAAAGAGCAAAGTGGCTTATACAACAGCTCGAGTTGTTGCAGGACACTTGTCTATATCAGACAAAACTAGTAACTGAAGATGCACACACCTGCTTAATCAAATCAACATTGTAAAGATAAAAAAATAGTTTGAGTCACAGAAACAAGTTTGAACAGACTTTATATTTTATAACTGATCAAGTAATAGAGAACCAATATATTACGATCTTTAGCAAATGCAAAGTATGGTAAAGGAACTAAAAGCAAAGAATATTGAAGATGAAGAGCCAAAAGACATGAAAAAATGTGAATATATTATTTAGGTCACTGTATATGTATAACTGTCTGCTGATTACTGATATTGGCTGTAATTTTTTCAATGACCATTCTTTACTCTAGTTTTGTAACAGTATCTCGATATTCGATGTCAAGCATAAAGTTTGTAATGTTCCTAAATTCATGGTACCAAAGAATGAGTTATGTTCTTTGCAGTTTTAATTATGTAAGATGTTACAATGGCAACTGAAACAATTGCAATTTTGTCCAAATTTGCATAGAGGCTGCATATCGTTTTATGCAACATACACAGCAAAAATCATTGAAGTGCGTAAAAATTAGCCATTTTTACGCTTAAGAGATCAAATTTTAAAATCGATTAACCTTTATATTGTATTTGATATATCTTAGATATATGACTGATAAATTCTTTGTAATAATCAACTGATTGCGTATTTACTACTTGGGCTGTTTGTTGAATAGTTGTATATACTACTTGTATTTACTACTTGGGCTGTTTGTTGAAAAGTTGTATATCACTCAGTTGAAAAAGTTCCATAACAGATATTTAGTGACAAAATAATTTAAATTTCATGATAACAAAAACAATGTTCATCGAACTCTTGACCAAAGATGTCTTCTGGTGTTTTTTGCTATTTAAATCGAACATAAAAACTTGAAAAATATATGGTTTCGCAGAAGAAATAAACGTAACAAAGAGGATAAAATCTATTTACACAGCACAACCTAAATACATGATGACGAAGATAAGTAATAGTGTAATAGTGGAAATGATGCCCTAGTTGAGAGAGAGAGAGAGAGAGAGAGAGACAGAGACAGAGAGACATAGAGAGAAGAAATAATGATTTATTTATAATTTGTTCGTTGGACTAGCAGAGGGGCAAACATTTATTCTAAAACCGACCGACAGTATCTGTCGTATTATGGTGAATTATTCAACGACTTGAACATTTAAATGATTCTGTCAGATTATGTGAAATTATTTAACGACTTGAACATTTAAACGATTCTGTCGGATTATGTGGAATTATTCAATGACTTGAACATTTAAATGATTCTGTCGAATTATGTGAAACATTCAAGGACTTTTGTGATATTCTACTTACGTGGAATTTACCTTGAAGTAAAAGCTTTTGTACTTAGAATTATGATTCATAAGTGGTGCAAGCAGGTTAGCAAATATGCACATTAGAACATTCATTCGGAATACCTGTGGATAGTTTCCGGCTTAATGTGGACAGTTTAGGATAATATTCTAGGAATTCATACACTATAAGTAAGTGAAATGTCAACTGAAGAACAAAGAATGACATGCTTAATATCTGATCTCCCTTAACGTTAGGCTTTGTGAATTGCAATTATCTTTGATAAACGTCTATTGATGGAACACTAAGCATTTGTAAATGTTATATCTGACTATGGGATTGTCTGTTTCGTAGCTTTACAATTTCTATTTCTTCCCATATAAATTATTTTGTCATTTTTATTATTCTGGCACTTTTGTTTCATGTATTTATTTTTATATTCTTTCTTTTGATTCTATCACGTTTTAATATTGTCCTTCATTTAAAGTTTACAGTAGTCGGTTTTGTTGAACTTATTGATAATTTTAAGTTTATTGCCCCATTTACTCTTCTTGTTTTGTTGTTTTGGGGTTTAACGCCATATCACAGCGCAAGATAGACTTATACATGGCAGTCATTATAAATGGTGGAGGAAGAACCCGGGAAAACGCCGGTAAGAACCGCCGACCCACTAGAAACTACTGGAATCTCTCATACATACCCAAAATGGCCAAGCCCGAGACTCGAACTATCTCAGACAGAGGTGAGATGGCAGTGATCGGTAAAGGCGAGCGCCTTAGACTACTGAGCCACCCGAGACCCCCTTTAACTTTATTTATTCTTGTACTATTTAATAAAAGTAAGTATTGTAATACTTAATTTGTAGCACAAAAATTGTACAAGTTTTCACCTTCGAAAGATAAAAAATAAGTTTATGAAAGAAGAACAAGGCTCAAGGAAAACGTATTACTTTTCAGGTGATTGTGTTTTTCTTGCTTTGGGGTCGATGATGTATTTCAAAACACAGTCATCAAGTTAAGAAATAAAAATTTTATATTCCTAAAAACAGACCAAATGAAGCAGATAAAATAAATCGATTTCCAGAGATGCTGCAAGATAAAAAGAAATAATAAAATTTACATTAATAAATTTACATTAATTAATAAATAATTAATTACATTTACATTAATAAATGACAATCGAAGTGAACAACACGATTAACACTATTTGCCATGCAAGATTAAAAGTTAAATCTACTCTTACAGTAAGTTACAGGATATGCTTGAAGAGGCTATTTAATATTCAAACACATTCACCAGCATGCAATTGGTTCTTCAGATTTCTTTGATAAGTTTACGATCGATTATCTGATAGTGCAAGAAATGCTACCAGCAAAACAACTCAGTAAATAAGAAAAGAGAACAATTAAATTAGCGTTAGTGGACCTAAGGATATCTCAGTAATAACAATGAAATCGAAGAGAACGAGAAAGTTCTTGAAATTTAAACGAACAGAAGGACGAGAACAAGGATTGAAGCAAATCAACCAAAGAATTCTGACAAATCTGACTGAACTCATAGTTTTAAAACACTGTCTAAAACAACAAGCAGGGCAAAGACTAAAATGAGGGTTGTATATTTATTTCATCTAAAGGGAAGATTATGACAACAACTACACCCGGTTAGTCTATCTCATCCATAGAATATACTATTACAGCTTCGAGATAACGGTAAAGTGTTTAGGCTGATGAAATTGAACAATTCAGTAATTATTTGGTCAAAGAGGTAGCATATTACAGTCGTGTAAAAAAATACAAAACATCATATACGTTGTTCAGCTAGATAGAGGTTATCAATGTGATAGCTTGAGGTAGACTGAGTATTGCAGTTGATATTTTAAGAGTTGCAGAAAGAGCTGCATCATTTGTAATTCCTCTAACTTTTAGTTGATTTGCTGAAGCTTTTCAAGGCTTTGTTGGAAAAACTTGATGAAATCTAGTGTACAGTAAAGTTTACAACATGATGAGTTTTCTTCTTGTACTATGAGTAAGATAAACAATATTTATTAAACGAAAAGTAAAACGATGCTCGGTAATGAATTGTCACAAGAAATTTAATATGATACTTACCGAGTACAAACAGTAAGAAGATAATACAAATGCAATCAGTAAAAAGGCAAGCAACAAAGAAAACCAAAGTGTTTAATAGTTAAAGCAGCTGTGAGAATAGAGCAGGAATGTATAGAAGAAAGAGATATTGGAGAAACATACAGAAGGTCAGGTTAGGTTAGGTAACAAACGGGGGGGGGGGGGGATTTGTGTTGAATAAATGACAAAAATACAAGAGGTCCTAGCGATTGTAGTTTTAAATCCTTGTATAAAGATGATACGGCGAAACATCCTTCACTATATAAATTAATAAAGAATATCCTGAAATTGAATAACAACCGTATTACAAATTTGCAGATCCGATGGAAAAATCCGGTGTAGGCTTTGTGTAAAAACGACATTCAAATGCATGACTTTGGAGGATAATAATTAGAAATAGATAAACACATGGAAGGCATTAGTTGGTAGTAAATTAACAGCTAATGCTGAGAGTTTTATGGAAAAAGTTACTAGAATTGAAGAATTACAGAATGATACTGACAACAGAAAATAATTTTTACCTACATAGGACTTGGTAAGTCGAACAGTATCCTATCTAATGCTGTCCAAACATTGCAAAATGTGAGAGAGGAAAAAATACCAGATGATTCAAAGAAATATTCTTAACCAGTTGAACAAAGGATAAATTCAGACAGATGCATTAGTAACTGATATTGCAATCTCTTGAGGTCTATAGTACTTTACAATCAGACCTAGAACAGTTAAATAAAGAATAGTATTTCCTTTCTAGAATAGCCCTGCATAGTACCCTTGGATTTAAAGAAAAACAAATTATGGACTTGACTGCTGCAACGTTTACACGTCCAAAATTATACTCCTGCTGCTGTAGTTGAAGTAGTGACTGCTATTGTTGTTGGTGTCTCTGTTGTAGCTGTCGATATAGTCATGTGATTAACTAGCATCAATTACCGTGTTGTTTTTAAACAAGGATCTTTTAACTTTTGCAGACTACATAAACCTAACTATTTTCACCTCCTCTCACGCTTTCAATAAAGGCATTCATAAATTCTTCTGAAGCCTTAAATTGTTAACCCTGACGAACTCTCAAGCAATTTGATCATTACTTCTCATCATCCTGATATCAACCTCCTGAATTGGTTGCAGAAATCCAAATCCTCATTCCTCAAAGAGACAAACGAATGTTAAAACAATGTTGACGAACGTCACAGAAAAGATCAAAAATAAACTTTAACGTACATTCTGTGAGCGAAGCAAACGATATAACCCCATGCTCTCTACAAGACATAGGCATATTTTTGGATTGCAGTTCTAAATACAAACGATTTGCAATAAGCCTAGTTCTTCTATAACATTTCAAATAAGCAAAATATAATTATTTGAAATAGAATAATATTCCGGACTGGAGAAAATTACAACGTGAATGGAATACAAACAGTGCAATCTTGCAAAATATATTTCTCAATGTCCCCACATTCACATGGCTATACAAAATGTATGCTCACTGCACATTTATTACGTATAAGTTTGAACCCATTTACGCGGTTGTAGAAATGATGACATGTCAGTTACTTTATTAATTTGAGGATGCTCCTCTAATGGAAAAGAGGCTAAAGGTTGTTTCACAGCAAGAGGACTTAATATTTGGTGGTAAATTCTTAGTGAGTAGGAACCACTAAATCCATAACTTACAAAGACAGTTAACCCACGTAGTTGATATGCAAATTACCGCGCTAAACATGCGAATCAACTTTTCTCTCATGTAAATGAAATAAGGAATAGATGCATGGCTATTCTCGAATATGACATGACGCTGATTTTAATGTTTCTAATTCACTGTCAGTTTTCAGTTATAACTTTGGTACTTATGGGTAAGACACCTTTGACACATATTTATTGCTTATCAAATATTTATATTACAACATCATAGTCATTGGACCACACCTTTCACTTTGAAGCATGCTGAAGGCTACTGTATCCTATCCAGTACATTTTTGACTGTTTCTAAGTCTAAAGTCACCATGGTCTTGCATTCTTCGATTGCTTTCAACAGATTTCCGATCGTCGCATCACACAGTTTTTTCTGTTTCCACGCCAATAACATCTGGTAGATTTGCATAATAGGCATGTGGAGCAGCCTATCTTCACATTGATCCACTTCCGCCTTGGACAGACCTAAGGTGATGCCAAGGATTTGCCAACCCGCTCCTAACGCCCGGCTTAGCGCGGACAACTCTTTATCGGTCACACATTCATTCAATCTCTGAGACGAATAGCCTGAATAACAAGATGAACATAGGTCAAATTCAACTTTTATGACGTTATATTACTGGGGAGTTTGGCGAAATTCTTTCCCAATGAGCTTATAGCTATCCGACTTACATACAGAGAGAGGTTAAGTCTTTCCTTTAGATTAAGTATCATGGAATCTTACTATATCCTAGCAAACACGATCAGGTCCAGTAGTTCCTTTTGGGCTTGATAATATGCACGAGTTTATTCCAAATAATACATACTCCATTATTGTTTGTGAACAGTGGGCTACTTCGATTTTTATAGTTAACATAATTATACTTGGTCCCCCACCCAGCAAAACGCGATCGCATCATCTGTATCATCAAAACAAGAGTAAACATTTCAGCTGATTAAATGATTTGTTTCGCCTATCTTATTTTGAGAAAAATCCTTATTCCCAAAGAAGTAAGGAAAAATTTATTTCAATCAATCATCGTGATTCGATCTTTCAATTTTGGATTTTAATACCTATACATTTAAGCTTGCCCGCGTGTCAAAATGACTTGATAATACTTACGGCTCATAAAACTCTTTGCATTGGTCACAACCTGTAATTAAAATTTATATATTGATTAGAAATCCGATATTGGCACTAATAATGACACAGGGTTCTTCTTCGTCTTCTACTTCTCCTCCTCATCTACTTTATCGTCATTTTTTAACAAGTAAGGTTGACAAATAGAATAGATAATTTCTGATAATTCATTAGACTCCTATTGTTTATTATTCTGTGTATTGTCTGTTTGATAAGTGTAATCAATTAAAACACATTTAACTGTTGTTTCTGCAAAGCAAAGTCAAAATGGATCTTTCTTCGTTTTAGCTGATTTAAAGAAATATTTCAACATTTCTACCAAACGTTCATTGTAATATACAATGCCATGATATACACGTGCATCAAAGCCACCGGTACACTCTTGAACGGTAAAATATTTAACCCACCTCGTCCGGAAACCAGTCCCTCAGTAGCTCTCTTGGATCAAGTGGATGTGGATGCACTTTGTCAGTGTGTTCTATACAAGAGAAACGTTTCTTATCTTTATAGCGCTGCATCAAAACGTCCACTTTTATCAGTCCTTCAAGGTGACCTTTGCCTACCTGAATTTCTGGACACTGGATTGCATATGCATAGGGCTTTGTTCTGCTTTCAGGATTGTCATGCGCTAACTTGTATCTTGAAAGCTCCTTCTCTAAAGCGCGGGCAATGATGCGCCTGATTCTGTCGCACACCTGGGAATCAACAGAAGCTCTTCTTTCAGCGTCATACCTAGTGACTCGCATTCCTATCTTAGAGTCCTTAAAAAAGATAGTTAAGCGCTGCATGCCATAATGTTTGTCGTGAGTTACCTCGAAAACCCCACATCCACAGAAAAGAAGCTGTTTGTTCCCTTGCCTAGCTGCTGGCCACATCCCAAGACAAGTTGATAGAATACGATTAAAGACAGCAGTCGGTAGAAAGGCATCTTCAAATGTGAAGCAGAGATTGCAGGATGACAAAATATCTGTTCTTGCGGGGAATAACAGCAGAGCTTCTGGTGGTCGTTCATTCAAAAGGCAGGGCACGAAATAGAAGTCGAGATATTCTACGTCTAGGCCGTCCTCGCTAAGGATCTTTGCCCTGGACATGATATCAAGCTTGTCGAGAAACTGAAACAACACACTTCTGTTTACATAAAAACCATTAACTTCATCCAGCTTCCAGATCTTCTCAGCCAACTCAGTTTTTAGCCTGCCCGTCTTGATAAATGTGTGCCACTCCTTTTTAAGGTGTCCGTACTTGTCATCAAAGCATGAGGCAGAAATAAGAAAGCTGAAAGCGTTTATGATCCACCTTGGCTCTATGACAATTGTGTTCCTTAAATCGTCTTCATCAAAGTAAATCAGGATACCCGCTGCGTTCTCGTACGTCAAGAAGAGGGTTAACTGCTCTGTATCTCCAATCGGAATTGAGAGTTTGTTGTCAAGATGTTCCAGTTCTGTTCTCGTGATGAAAGGCTTTCCCTCTGTGCGGATTTCTTCCAACATCTGTTCCATTTCTACCCATCGGGCTGGAATCGATTCTCCCCAATAGGGCATGGAGCTTGCAGTTGCGAAAATGTACTCCCGAAGTCTTTCAATTTCAGGGTCATCTCTAGTATTATCGACTAGAAATGTTTCATGTTTCAGGTGGCACGCAATTTTGTGACCTATAAAGGCGTTAAAGATCTCTCCGAAGTACTCATCAGCATTTTTTTCTGTATCTGAATATATCTAAAAATAGAAATAGTCAGTGCTTGATATGATTCAAGAACAGTGTACTGTAGTCAATAAGTCTTAGTACAACTAATTACCAGAAGAAGTGGGTGTATCCTGCTTTACAACACGTGACTAGTTATTTGTATACGTTGTAACAGTGGTAGAATTATTTAACAAGACCTTTTAATAGTATTCTTCTATTGCAAACCAGATTGCTTAAAACGGTGTACTAATAATTAAATGGCTTTGCTCCCACATATTCAAAATGTGTTGCTAAAACGCTTTGAAAGGAAAAAACCAAAACGTATGATTTTATATTCATTCATCTTAATCAAAGAAAAAGTGAGAAATAATTATCACCAGGCTAATCTGGCCAAAACAATTTTTTTAACGGAAAACAAGCCTTCGATAACACATATAATATTTGTCAGGTCATCACTTTAGCGCAGTATTTTGTAATGTTCAGTGAAAGAGAAAAAAATTAAAAATTGACTGTAGACGTGCCTTAAAATTTTATTCGAGTCCATAGATTATATCATGGCACAGTCTATAAATGTAAGTGCTCAGGATATTGGCTCAAAGAGCGGAAATTATTAGCAAGTGCAAGATGTACGTACAGATGTTAACAGTGTTGCCAAGAATAGTGTGATTAATAAGCTCTGCATTCATTTACAAGGAAATGACATCAATGTTTTGCAGAGCCACGAACATGCAATAATCGTCCAATTTTTAAATGGAAGTGAAAAGGTTTCATGTATGCAATGAAATAAATAAGAACGTATCTCAAAGGGAATTTATTTACCTTCGCATGACTCAATTTGCATTGTTTTACGAAAAGTGTCGATTTAGTTGGTACTTAAATTCGTTCAGAGTCCTGTTATTGTTTCCATAGAATCATTAACTTTCATTGGTCTTTAAATTTATTATAGCTGGAGAAATTTTTCAAGCAATCTTTTCTCAAGCAAAATTTTTCTTTCAGCACCAGTCAAGTTGTCAAGGATAAATTTTAGTCCTCTAAAAGTTTATTATAATTTGGATTGTCATTTTTACTATGTCTACGTCGTACCACTTAGCCAGATTCTTAGTAACTTTATTATGTATCCCATGATCGTTGTCTTTACTTCTATCGCATGTGAATTACTCTAAACATTGACAACACACTTTCTCTTATATATATATATATATATATATATATATATATATATATATGCGGCTCACTCGGGAGACCATGCTAGTAGTGCTCTTGGAGTGTCGTCTGTCTCTGGGGTTTTGGCATCGTCTGCTGTGACTGTACAGGCCGATGCGCGAGTGACAGTCCCAATTGCAGTTGGTGCAGACGTACTGGGAAGTCTGAGTTGCTGGAGTTACTGCCGCACTCTTCTTTCTCTCACGTTTCTCTGCTGCCAGCTGGTCTCTACTCACATCAGCGACTGCTATGCCCTTGCAGACCGTCAGTCTCCAGGTGCCTCGGTCCACGACCTGCACTTCTCAGTTGTCGGGTGAAATGTCGCATGCCTTCATGTCCCTCTTGCACACATCCTTGAAACTGAGTGAGGGGCGGTCGACTCTTCTGGTGCCAGTGGCCAGCTGTCCATATGGGATATCCTTTGGAAGCCTCCCATCCTCCTTGCTTCGGACGTGTTCCAGCCATCGAAGGAGGTGTTTGCTCAGCAGGAAGTACATGTTGGGGATACTTGCACGCTGCAGGATCTCGCTGTGTGGGACGCGGTCTTGACAGTTGATTTTCCGGATGCGTTTTAGGCACGGTATATGGAAGGAGCTGAGCCGGCGATCTTTCCTCGTGTAGGTGCTCCAGGTCTCACTTCCATATAGGAGGGTGCTGAGAACGCAGGCCTGGTAGACTTGGATCTTGGTGTGTTCTGTCAGCGCGTTGTTTTTCCACACCATCTTTGTTAGGCGGGCCATGAGGGTTTTTGCCTTTCCAAGCCTTCTGTCCAGCTCCACATCGAGCGAGAGTGTTGCTGATGGTTGAACCCAGGTAAGTAAAGTTGTTGACTACTTCCAGGATGACACCGTCGATTTTGATGGAGGGGGCAGTGGTGGCATCTTGCGTGCTGACGTTTGTCTTTTTCAGGCTGATGGTGAACCCGAACTGCTAAAGGCATCAGCGAAACGGTCTCCCATTCTCTGGAGGGCATCCTCGGTGTGGGTCACAAGAACCGCGTCGTCAGCAAAGAGCATCTCCCTGATGAGCACCGACCTCACTTTGGTCTTCCAGCGCAGTCGTGCCAGGTTGAACAGCCTCCCGTCCGACCTGGTGTGCAGATATACGCCATCAGTGGACGAGTCGAAGGCGTAGGACAGGAGCAGGGAGAAGAAGATCCCGAAAAGGGTCGGCCCAGCACGCAGCCCTGCTTCACGCCGCTGTTGATGGGAAAGGAGTCTGAGGAGGATCCATCATACAGGACTGTTCCCTTCATATCGGCATGGAAGGAGATTATCATGCTGCGGTGGGGGTTTTTTTGGTGGGGGGCAGCCGATCTTCCTGAGAAGTTCAAATAAGCCCTTCCTGCTGACCAGGTCGAAGGCCTTGGTAAGGCCGATGAACATCATGTAGAGTGGCTGACCTTGCTCTCTGCTCTTCTCTTGGAGTTGTCGGAGGGAGAAGATCATGTCTGTTGTCGACCTACCTGCTCTGAAGCCGCAGGGGGATTCCGGTTACACACGGTCCGTCAGCAGCGGCAGCCTGTTGAGGAGGATGCGGGCGTACACTTTGCCAACGATGCTCAGGAGCGAGATCCCTCTGTAATTGTTACAGTCACTTCGGTCGCCCTTGTTTTTGTAGAGGGTCACAATGGTGGCGTCGTGCATGTCTTGGGGAACTGCTCCTTCCTCCCAGCAGAGGCAGAGTAGCTCATGCAGCGGCTGAAGCAATGTTGATTTCCCATGTATGATGGCTTCAGGCGGGATGCTGTCGTTACTTGGTGCTTTGTCGTTTGGCAGGAGGTCGATGGCTTTGCTGAGCTCTTCTAAGGTGGGCACTTTGCCTAGCTCCTCCATAGTGGGCAGTTCCTGTAGACTGCTAAGAGCCGCATCGGTGACTGACGTTTCTCGGGAGTACAGCTCTGAGTAGTGCTCCACCCATTTGGCCATCTGTTGCTCACGGTCTGTGATCTTCTCTCCCGTCAGAGATTTCAGATGGGGACTCCTTTCACTGTAGGGCCTAGGGCCTTCTTGATGCCACTGTACATGCCTTGGATTTTTCCAGACTCGGCAATGCGCTGAATTCCGTCACATAGTTGCTGCCAGTACTCGTTCGCGCACTGTCCAGCGATGCGTTGGGTGGTGCTTTGCGCACTTCTGAGGGCAACAAGCGTCCATTCATTGGGGCATTTTTTTGTAAGCTATGAAGGCTTCTCGTTTGTCCTCGATTACTGGTTCCATCCTTGAAAGGTGTGCCTGCTGTGTGGCGCGACCGAGTGCCCGGAGGTATAACTGGGTGGGCAGACTGGGCTCGATAGCCTTGGTAGGCAGCTAGTCTAAGAGAAGGAAAACTCTGACTCCAAACCCGGGCAGATGGAGCTCGTTAGCCTTGTCAGGCAGTTAGTCTAGGAGAAGGAAACTCTGATTCCAAACCCACGAAGTGCCAGGGAGTGTTGGACAGTCTTGGGATGTGACGACCCTGGGTCCACGGACGCCCCGAGCATTCAGCATCCTTGCCCTAGCCATTGAATGATGACTCCGCATCCTTGTGGATATCTTCGGGAGAAGGAAAGGGTACGGGAGTAAACCCAGACAGAAAATCCGGAGTGGAGCCCCTAAGCGGCTGGGTGTCAACTACGACTTCCTTCTGGCATCTCCTGCAGCCGAACTGGTGCCAAATGTCATGCTCAGCATTTCTTTGGACCCCACCAGCAAGGACGAGAGGGGGATCCTGACGTCTGGGAATCCCAGGATCTCCATATTACACGCCCAGGCTTGCGCCCTGGAGAGGACACTCCAGCCTCGCTCCTGAGTGAGGAAACAACACGGAAGCTGGCAGTCTACGGGTTATAAGTCCCACCCGATTGGCGTAGGGAAGGGGCGCAACGGGTCAGCTTCGAAGGTGGGAGGGATCATCGCCTCAAGTCGGGCAGCCCCTGGTCAATAAAGTGTTGGCTCGCCAACGTCTGCCTGCTTCAGTGGGTGCCTGGAGCTCAGTGTGTTGCTCAGCATGGCAAGCAGACGGAAACTCGCAACAGACAAAAGAAACAAGAAACCAACAAAGAAGACTCCAGCTGGAACGTGCGCACCATGTGCACAGGCATCTCTGACGACCTCAAGGAGGTGGACGACACCAGGAAAACGGCTATCATCGACAGAAAGCTCACCAGACTAAATGTCAGCATAGCTGCCATCCAGGAAACCAGGTTCGCCTCCAGCGGCTCCCTCAGAGAGCAAAACTACACCTTCTTCTGGAAGGGTCAAGAACCTGAGCAGCCCCGCCAGCACGGAGTTGGCTTCGCCATGAAAAACACCCTCCTGGCCTCGGTTGAGCCTCCCTCAGGGGGCACTGAGCGTCTCTTGTCCATACACCTTGCCACTGCTGCAGGTCCTGTCAACATCCTCAGTGTCTACGCCCCCACCCTCACGTCTTCAGATGACACAAAGGATCAGTTCTATGGGCAGCTGGACGAACAGATCAAAGGATGCCCTAAAGACGAGCCACTATTCCTCCTCTTCGATTTTAATGCTAGAGTAGGTGCGGACCACGAGTCATGGCCTACCTGCCTCGGACATCATGGCACTGGAAAGATCAACGAAAACGGTCAGAGACTGCTGGAGCTGTGCACCTACCATGACCTGTGCGTTACAAACACCTTCTTCAAGTGTACGTCACAACACAAAGTGTCATGGAAACACCCCAGGTCTCATCGCTGGCACCAAGCTCGACTTGGTCATCACCATGCACTCTGCCCTGAACAGCTTGCTCTCCACCAGAAGCTACCACAGTGCAGACTGTGACTCCGACCACGCCCTCGTGAGCAGCAGGGTGCGCCTACAGCCACACACGCTACACCGCTCCAAACCAAAAGATCGCCTTCGCATCAACACTGCGCAGATGTCGGTCCCCTCCAAGGTGGAGCAGTATGTGTCCGCCCTGGACCAGGCTCTCCAGGACCTGCCAGAGCACGATGCCACAGCCAAGTGGAACGCCATGAAGGGTGCCATCTACAGCACAGCCATGTCCACTTTTGGCAAGAAGGAACGGCGCAGCCAGGACTGGTATATATATACATATAT